>VZTO01008923.1:0-14072 GCA_013400615.1 Syrrhaptes paradoxus | reverse complement strand
GGTGCCTGACGAGGTCGAAGTCTACTCTCCTAAATTCCAGGAGTTTGCTGTGTGCCCTCCTCACTGCCCTGAGGATCTTGAACTCCACCATCTCATGGTCGCTGCATCCCAGGCTGCCCTTAAGTTCTACATTCCCCACCAGCCTTTCCTTGTTTCTCGAACTGCTGTTTTCGGTTCCCATCTCACATGAAGAGCTGACCTACTTGTTACATAAACTCTGGTTATTCATTAAAAATTCTGACACTTAGAATGATAATTTATTATATCTCTATTTTTTTCGGCTGCAAGACTTTGAAGATAAAAAAATGGTAATGTAAGTAACCACAGCTTTTTTCCTTTTGGTCTATCCATTGCCCTTAAGATTTTTTTTTCCAGTTGTACAAGGAATTGTGCTTTAAATATCATACCAGTTCCGTACAGTCTCTGTTTATCCACATAATAGGAAGCGCCTTTATGAAAAATGTATGTGCTAATGACAGTATTGGTATTTTTATATTACTCTGGATATTTTTTTTTCTATAATTGATACAAATTAAAACCATTATTGAAGGAAATGGCAGACATTGGCAAAGAATTGTTCTTTGGAACATTAATTTGGAATGGCGTTCTTTAATATATACATGGATGCTGACGGCGTAAAGGAAGGGTGAGACCATGGTTTAATTCCCAAATTCTTATAACAACAAGCAATTAGAGAAAGGGGTTCAGTGGTGAAGATAACTTTTTGTTGAAGTGAATGAAAAGTTCTCCTGAGTAAAAGCTAGATGTATTGCTTCATATTAAAAATTTTAAAGGCTTTTCTTTATTTAAATAAACACTTCAAGGAAGTTTTAATAATATATACCACTTGTATTATTTGACAATAGATGTTAACCAAAGATTTGTGCCCAAGAGAAGATTTCATCAAATATTAAACAAATTATACAAATTAAAGATTCAGTATATAGAATCTTTTTTACTTCCACAAAAAGTTTTCAGACACTTTTGTAGCTGTATTTAGGTGTAAAGGCGTAGAATGTGTTGATAGATGAGCAACACTGACAGTAGTACTAAGGTATACCTTATTATTGCCATGCAGTATACATACACAGTGTTACTTTCCACACTCTAGATCTTCAGAATATGAAAAAACCTATAATTAAGATTTGAAATAATTACATTTTTCTCTTTTTTAAGAACACAGAAAATTTCAAAAAATCAGATCTGATCAACAGAGTTATTTCATTTACATTTTAGCTTTCTGAATAAAATAATAAAAATTAAAGAATATCCAAAAGAAAGATTGTTTCTAACTGAATGGCAATGTTTTTATGTTGAATATACCAAAAGATAAAATATTACAATCCTTTTAGTTAAATTAGGAGGTCTGTCAGAATAGAACTGAATAAGGTAAATGTCATCTTTGATTAATCAGCATTTTCTGAAGAAATGCACATTATTACAAAATTACAGTAGAAAATGATTTCATGTCTTCTGTAAGGTTTTGATCAGTAAGTAGTATACAAAAAAAATTACGTTCCGTTTATATTGTGACTTGATACAGGAGAGTATCTTACTTCATTTTTGCATATATGCAGAGGAAAGGACTAAGAAAATGCAATAATAATATGGTGTCTACATTGAAATTTAGCTTCTGTAGTAAATGTTCACAGATTTAGAGCATTGCATGTTTTCCTTTACATTTAATAAAAGCACTTTTTAAGTATTTTGAAGAATCTGAAGCATCCATTTAAGCTTAATGGAATCATCTCAAATGTGTGCTTTTTGTCACCAACACAGGAATGATCTGATTTTACTTATCTTACTTCCATTTCTTACTTTCCTTGAAATATAAAAGTATTCTGTTAATATCCAGAAAATGAAATTTTAGTCACTTAAGTTTGTGTTAGAAGTTGTAACACACGGTTAACTGCAGAATTTGATTTCATGTAATCTAAAATATAACTTTTTGTGTGTCTCTGCTGTCCTTTTTTTCCTATCTTTTTGTCCCACTGTCGTGGGTTAAGCAGAGGGGAGATAATTTTTTTTTCCTTTTCTCCCTTCTCTTCATAAATAGCTAGCAAGAAGCTATGTTTTGGATTCCTGCTCAGGAGAAAGCTGATACGAAGAGAACATTTACAGTTATTGCTAGGATACTCTCAAGGACAAAATACATTCGGTCTCTCTTCTCTCCATAGACAGAGGGAGGGGGGAAAGAGACAGTCCGGCTTCTAGCTTGGGATTTGCTTTTAGGTCAAGATTGAGAAGCAGACTGACCAATTATTCCATCCCATGCACGTCATACCCAGTATATAGGTGAGGACCCTTCCGGGAGAGCTGGCTTTTTCACTTCCCTTGGGCTCCCTGCATTCGCTCTCCCAAGGCCTTGTTTTTCTTCCCCCCCCAACGGACGCCATTAGCTCTCGGCCCGGGACGCTTGTTATCTCCGATCTCCGTTCCGTGAGTGCCTCCGGGATCCTCCCTCTCCAGGGAGATCATTAGCTGGTTTTTTTTTCCCTGATTCGGTCAGCTCTCGGCCTGGGACGCTTGGGCTGTTATCTCCGTTCCGTGAGTGCCTCCGGGAGCGGCGCACCCCCCCCCCCCTTACTCTTTCCCCCCCCTTTTGGGGAAATTGTGAGTGCGGTTTCTGGGGTTCTAATGAACAGCTGGGGGGGGCAGTATCGTTGGGTTTCTGCTGGCAACAGCTAATGAACAGCTGGGGGGGGGCAGTATCATTGTGTATCACCCATTCCCTCCCTCCTCCGGGGTTATTGGCCAGGAGTGGGCTGGGCCTTTGATCATCAGGTGGGGAGGGGCAGAATCACTGTGTATCACATTACATATTTGTATATAGTATTATTTCCAATATTATTATAGTTTAGTTATTAAATTGTCTTTATCTCAACCCATGAGTCCTCTTTGCCATTTACCTCTTTAATTCTCTCCCCTATCATTGGGTGGGCACGGGGACTGTGTGAACGGGTGTGTGTGGTTTGGCCCCCAGCCAAGGGCCAACCCGCCACACCCACATAGTCTAGAACAACACTATCATGTATTACAAGATGTGTAAAATTAATACAAAATTCTAATTTATTTGCAGGTATTCCTATTTTATTTATCATCAGTGCATCTGAGTACTACGCTGACCTTTGTTACTTTGCTTCCCTACTTCTTCTGAGATGCAAATGAGTTATAATCATACTGAAGGTATACTTATTGGAACACAGGTCTACTGCCTAATACTAAGACCAGCTGAATAGGTGTTAATATTGAATTTCACAGCTGCTCATTTTCAAACATGACCTGATGCTTGTTCTGTGGGACAATTTTACATATAGGAACATTGGCAATGTTCATATATGTCTCTCCATGAACTGTACAGTGGTCTCAGGCAGCTATCAAGGAACTGATTTTTATTCTACATGAGGAATACCTCAAATTAGTTCTTTTTATAAACAAGTATCCTACGTCATAAAGATTTCTGACTCCTGAGTTAATGACTGAAGGCCCACATTACACACTGATGTTATTTGGACTTCTTTACACTTGCTCATCTTTACTGCAAAATTTCATTCACTGTATTTAGGAAAAACAACTATACTACTGTGCTTCAAAGCTAACTGTTCTCCATAGTTCAGGTCTTGCATTCAAGCTTCCTTGTCATATCTGTTTTGGTTTGGGTTTTTTTCCCTGTTTCGGGGATGCGTAGTTTACAGCTAAACTACCTGCCAAAGCAAAAGACAGATAGGGCAGTTCCTGTTCCAGGCTGTGCTCCAGAGGCCATTGTTGAAGCTGATATTTCTGTTGCTAGAAAATTACATTTTCTGTTTGAAGTACATAGAATAGAATACATTATCTCTTTCTGGAGCACAAGCTCTTCAGGAAGAATTGAAAACAGCAACGAGAATGGTCATGGTCATAACACTGTGAATACATAGATGCTGAGGCTATACTAGGATAACAGAGGAAGGAATGGTCCAGAAAGCTGCCAGGGTTGTGAGCTCTACCTAAATAGCATCTCTTACTGGTATCCTTGCAACAGACCAGTTGACTAGGTGGAAGGTTAAAAAGATTTTTCAATAATTACTAAATTTCTTTGTGCTAGAAAAAAAAGGAATTTCCACAACTTCACTGTTTTGGGCAAAACCTACAGTCCAGGTTTAAACAAGACAGGGACAGAGCTTCTTGGGCAATAGCTGCCAAGATCCTTCCTAATAAAAAGTCGACCTCCAAATTATTATATTTACTGAAAAATCAAACATGAAATTTTCCTGAAAACATAAACATTCAACAAATGTAGAATCTTGTTTAGAATCATGAGACCTTAACCAAAAAATTTCACAAGAAACCTTGAAACTTACAGAATTTAAACATAGGTCAGTAGCTATTTTGTCCCTCTTACCTTGTAACTACACACAAAGGAAGAGCTGTCTCACTCTGAAATGGATGACATATTTTCATTTATATAGGACAAGGAATTGGACCATGGTATATAAAGTATATATAAGACTCCCTGTGATGTTTTAAAAGTACACAAAAATGTGGCAAAATTTAAGCATCTAACTAATTTAAGAACCTTAGTATTGCTCTGGAAAGAAGCATAAGATTAAACATTTTCTGAATTCTCTTAAGAGTAACAAAGAATAAAGACTAAGAAATTTTGGCAAGTGTGACCATTTAGTAGCAACAGAGGCAATGGCAAAATGTATTAAATCCATACATTTATACATGTAGATGTCTACAGGTAAATCTAACTAGTGCAACAGCAATATTTGAAATTAAACTAAATCTATAATTTAATTCCTCCCCCAGAATATAGATTAATATGAAGGGCCTGAATCTTTCATGAAAACTGGTCAAGATCCTTGGTACTGAGAAGATGCCCTCCCAAATCATTAAGTTATACTTAGATTATAGATTTGTACATGCTTATTGAATGTTTGTAGAGTTTATGTAACTGCAGTTTCAAAACATGTTTACTGCCCTAATCTTGGTCTATTTAACGCACTGTTGAGCTTTGTGAAATATGTTCTGTTAAATGTAAAAAACTCTTAATTTACCCACAGCCTTTAAGCATTCAGTGNCATAGTCCATATCATGCATGTTATGCCCAGCATATAGATCAGGGTCTGTCTGGAACTTCTCTCTGCAGGTTATCTCCAGGCCATCTCTCTCTTTCATTTGTCTCTCAGTCTGGTTGAGCTCTTCTGTCTGTTCTNGTTTTTTTTTTTTAATGTCAGAGAAATGTCTGTGTATGTTTGGCACAGTTTTCTACACTGTCTGGATGTCTAGGTATTACTCCAGCAGCCTTTCCTGTTTGAGGCTTAATTTGTGTCCTGATTTCAGCTGGGACAATTTTAACTTTCTTCATAGTAGCTAGTAAGAGGCAATGTTTCGGATTTGTGCTGAGGAGAAGGATGACAACACACTGATGTTCATAGTTGCTGACAGGACAGTCCAAGACTTTTCAGCATCTCTGCTGTGCCAGTGTCTACAGGTGCAGGAGGAGCTGTGAGGGAGCATAGCCTACAGCTACTGTTTTAGAATTCAACATTAGGTTTAGGACTGAGACCCAAATTCATCAACGTCATAGTCCATATCATGCATGTTATGCCCAGCATATAGATCAGGGTCTGTCTGGAACTTCTCTCTGCAGGTTATCTCCAGGCCATCTCTCTCTTTCATTTGTCTCTCAGTCTGGTTGAGCTCTTCTGTCTGTTCTAGGATTGCGGTTTCAGGAGTCTCCCCGCTCTTGACTCATTAGACGGGAATGGGCTAAGCCTTGGTCATGGGGTGGTGAGCAGTATCACTGTGTGTCAATTTTTGTGTATTTGCATAGAATCATAGAATAGTTTGAGTTGGAAGGGACCATGGAGGTTATCTAGTCCAACCCCCCTGCAATAAGCAGGGACATCTTCCACTAGATCAAGTTGCCCAGAGCCCCATCCAACCCGACCTTGAATGTTTCCAGGGACTGGACATCTATCACCTCCCTGGGCAACTTGTTCCAGTGTTTTACCACCCAAAGCATAAAATAGTTCTTCCCAGTATCTAGTCTAAACCTCTTCTCTTTTAGTTTTAAAACACTCCCCCTTGCCCTATTGCTAACAAACCCTGTTAAAAAGTTTATTCCCATCTTTCTTATAAGCCCCCTTTAGGTACTGAAAGGCTGCAATCAGGTCTCCTCGGAGTCTTCTCTTCTCCAAGCTGAGAAACCCCAAGTCTCTCAGCCTCTCCTCATAGGGGAAGTATTCCAGGTCTTTGATCATTTTGGTGTCCCTCCTCTGGACCCACTCCAACAGGTCCATGTCCTTCCTGTGCTGAGGGCTCCAGATCTGGAAGAGGGTTTGAGTGCTCCCTCAGTAAGTTTGCTGATGATACCAAATTGAGGGGGTTTGTTGATCTCTTTGAGGGTAGGGAGGCTTTGCAGAGGGATCTGGACAGGCTGGACCCGTGGGCTGAGGTCAATTGTATGAGGTTCAATAAAGCCAAGTGCCAGGTCCTGCAATTTGGTCACAACAACCCCCTGCAACACTACAGTCTCAGGGAAGAGTGGCTGGAAAGATGCCCAGCAGAGAGGAACCTGGGGGTGCTGGTCGACAGCCGGCTGAACATGAGAGAGCAGTGTGTCCAGGTGGCCAAGAAGGCCGATGGCATCCTGACCTGCATCAGAAATATTGTGGCCAGCAGGACTAGGGAAGTGATTATGCCCCTGTACTTGGCACTGGTGAGGCTGCAGCTTGAATCCTGTGTTCCGTTTTGGGCCCCTCAGCACAAGGAGGACATTGAGGTGCTGGAGGAGGTCCAGAGAAGGGCAAAGAAGCTGTTGAAGTGTCTGGAGCACAGGTCTTATGAGGAGTGGCTGAGGGAACGGGGGTTGTTTAGTCTAGAGAAGAGGAGACTAAATGTAGATCTTATCCCTCTATACAACTACCTGAAAGGAGGTTGTAGTGATGTGGGTGCTGGCCTGTTCTCTACAGTAACAAGTGAGATGACAAGAGGAAATGGCCTCAAGTTGCACCAGGGGAGGTTTACATGGATATTAGAAAAAATTTCTTCGCTGAAAGAGTGATCAGGTATTGGAACAGGCTGTCAAGGGAAGTAGTGGACATCCCTGGAGGTGTTCAAGAAACATGTATATATGGTGCTTCAAGACATGGTTTAGTTGGTTAGGTAGCATGGGGTTGATGGTTGGTCTTGATGATCCTTGAGGTCTTTTCCAAACTTAATGTTTTTATGATTCTTTCCTATGATCTGGACACAGTATTCCAGGTAGGGTCTCATAAGGGCAGAGTAGAGGAGTGGAATCACCTCCCTCAACCTGCTGACCATTCTTCTTTTGATGCAGCCCAGGATACTGTTGGCTTTCTGGGCTGCAAGTGCGCATTGCCAGCTCATGTCCAGCTTCTCATCCACCAGGACATACAGTTCTTTCTCTGCAGAGCTGCTCTCAGTCTCTTCATCCCCCAGCCTGTATCGACACTGGGAGTTGCCCCAACCCATGTGTAGGAACTTGCATTTGGCCTTGTTGAAACACATGAGGTTTTCACAAGTCCACTTCTGAGCTTGTCAAGGTCCCTCTGGATGGCATCTCATCCCTCAGAGGTATCAGCCTTGCCAATCAGCTTGGTGTCATCCATGAACTTACTGAGGGTGCACTCAATCCCATCATCTGTGTCATTGATGAAGATATCAAATAGCACTGGCCCCAGAACAGACCCCTGAGGGATACAGCTTGTTACTGATCTCCATCTGGACATTGAGCATAGTTGTATATATATTATTATTATTACTATTATTTTCAATTTTATTGCAGTTAAGTGTGATGGGTTTACCCTTATCTGGGAACCATCCCCACATAGCTGCTCACTCACCCTCACAGGGATGGGTGAGAGAATTAAAAGGGTAAAGGGAAAAAACCACTTGCGGGTTGAGTTAAGAACAATTTAATAACTAAACTATAATAATATTGGTAATATGTAATAATAAATGCAAATATACAAATGAGTGAAACACAGTGCAACTGCTTTACCACCTGATGACCAAGGCTCAGCCCATTCCTGGCTACAGATCCCAGAGCAGGGAGAGTCCTGAAATCGCACTCCCAGAATGGAGATAAGAGCCCAAGCGTCCTAAACCAAGAGCTAACTGAGGGAGGGAGATGACCCAGTGAGAGGGACCACCTTGAGAGAGCTGACCTGGAAAGAGGGCTGACCTGGAGGCAGGAGGGATGAGCTTCCAGAAAGCCCTCACCTATACACTGGGCACAGGGTGCATGTAGAATATTGGCCACTTTGTGTCTCACTCCCAAACCTACGATCAAATCTGTGATGGTTTTAACCATGGCTGGGGGCCTACCCACACACTAGTTCACTCAGTCCCCCTCCCCGCCCCCCCAAGGATGAGTAAAGGGAAAGAAGGACTTGTGGGTTGAAATAAGAACAATTTACTAACTAAAAACTGCAATAATACTGAAAATAATAGTATATACAAATATACAAATGAGTGATACACAGTGATACTGCTCCCCCACCCGACGACCAAGGCTCAGCCCATTCCTGGCTAACGATCCCAGAGCAGGGAGAGTCTCANTCCCTCCCAGCTTCTTCTGTTTGCAGACAGCCAGAGAAGCTGAAAGACCTTGGCAGCTGCATGAACACCACTTTTTATCAGCTTTATTCTGAGCACAAATCCAAAACACAGCCTCTTGCTCGCTATTATGAAGAAAGTTAACTCTGTCTCAGCTTAACCCAGGACAGAATCCTAGGCTAGTAATTGGGACTGTGCTCCCTCCCAGCTTCTCCTGCCCCTGCAGACACTGGCACAGCAGAGAAGCTGTAATGAGCTTGACTGTCCTGGCAACAGCTGTAAACATCACATTTTATCAGCTTTCTTTTGAGCACAAACCCAAAACACAACTTATTACCAGCTATTATGAAGAAAGTTAACTCTGTCTCAGCTGCACCCAGGACATCTAGTTATTAAATTGCTCTTATCTCAACTCCTGAGCCTTTTTTCCCTTTACCCCTTTAATTCTCTCCCCCACCCCTGGGAGGGAGGAGGGTGAGTGAGCAGCTGTGTGGTGTTTTATTGCTAGGTGAGTGGGTTCAAACCACAGCAATCTGTTAAACAGAGGTATACAGAGCTGGTGTATTTCCGTTAGCATAAGCCTACTTCATGTCACTTAAAGAGTGACCACATGTCTAAAGAGTATACTTGTGTACTCTCAATGGGCAAAAAATGGCCAAGGATCATCACTTTCTAACAACAAAAACCTTGTTGCTAGAGACACTAACATTCTTTACATTTTAGGCATCTTAGTTTGGAGATGCCAGCCACACTGCTTCAGAGAGTGGTATACCAGCAGATCATTACCGAAAAAATGGCAATAGAAAGAGGCAGCTTTTTGTTTTATGTGGCCAGCTGTGGGACTAACTTGTTCACTGAAGAAAATTCTTCAGTGTTTTCTGCTAACAGTTAGTAACTGAAATACTAGAAATTTGAATTTTTCAGACAGAGCTTGCCCTTAGTGAAGCCACAGATTCTTCTTACCATTCATTATATGAATCATAGATAGTTCATGACATAGTCTTTTATGACTTATTAGTCTTAAATTATAAGTGTTTTTAAAAAACTGAAAACAATAACAATTTTGAGAAGAAAAAGTTCTTCTTTTGCTCTGTACTGTTCTTTAAATGATTTTTCCCCAATTATTTGCCATTTTATTATTGTATTTGTTAAATTTTAGAGTTATTTCCTTTGCCATGCTGCATTGTTCTTGAAGATTCAGTGACTTTTTGGCTTTTCTCACAGCCTTACTTTAAAAAGCTAGATTTCAAATATTAAATGAACAGTAAATGTCAGACAAATGAACAGTCCAGAAGCTCAGTGACCCAGTCATGAATGTATACAACTACAAATCTCCAGAATATATGCAATATACATGACCTAAATTCCCCTTGACTGATTAGAGTTACATTTTGCCTCTTATTGGGCTACCTGTCATTAACTTGTCTCTAACCTCTAGCTGTTGTTTCTCATGCTTACTTTGTTCTGCAGTGATCTGTTCAGATAGTAAGGTGGACAAACATTGGAGGAGGTGTTCATCTTATTCATAGCTATGTCCTCCCTTGCCGCCTTCAGGAGGTCTAGATGGATTTAATTTTTCACCTTAAATCATTCTATTCTCTATCTACTTCCTTGCCATTAATTAAAATGTGGGGGTTTTGCCTTTGTCTTTTGTTTTGTTTTGGGTTTGTTTTTTTTTTTGTGGTGGTGGCTGTTTTGTTTTTTCATTTGTTTTGTTTTGTTTTAGTTTGGTTTGGTTTAGTTTAGTTTGGTTTGGTTTCATTTTATTTCGTTTAGTAGAGGTATCCTCTCTTGAACCTGACTTTCATTTATGACCTTTTTCCACCCTTTCCTGTAAATTATGATATTTCTCCTGTTTCAGGTGTCTTTTGAATGGACCTTACATGGGATAGCTGACATCCAAACACACACACAAAAAGGTACAGATAAACTATCTGTACCTACAGGGGGACCAATTTATCTGTACCTACAGATAAATTATCTGTGCCTATACATTAACAGTATCACTATTAACAGAGCCACAGAAAAGTTGTTCTACAAGAAGTTGGACCATTTCATCAGCTTCTGTAAAAGGAAGTGCATCTGTTCTATCTTTCCTGCTGTTTTAATAGATTAAGTAGTCTAGTTAGGTGCTAATACCAATTCTCACTATTGCACAATGAAATAATCTTTTCCTCTCCTAAATGTAGCATCTAGAATTTAGAAGATATTTAGAAGATATTTTACCAGTCAAAGAAATGACTAAGTTCACAGTTCCCAAGTCTTTCACTTACTTTGCTACAATTATGAATTTCATGGAAACTAGTATGTTCTTTGTTCTTTCTTATTTATTACTTTTCCACAGGTAATGGTTATGTTTGATCCACAATGAGGTAGAAATTTCACAGTCTTTCTGCTGAGAACATAAACTAGACAAAATTTGAGAGATATTAAATGACTAGCTGCTTTCCTGAGTTTTCTGTTGAGAACTTAGCTAAAGGAGACTTGTCTGAGTACAACAGCAAGGTTAGTATAACCTAATTTCTGACTGTGTCTGGTACTCCCTTCATGGTTCTGAAAAGTTTCTCTGTCATGAAGGACGCTACTCTGGCAACATAAGGAAAAGCAGTGACAACATAAAGTTACAGAATACCGGAATAATATATTTGTTTAACCTGTTTTAGCATGGGAAACGACTAAAATGGAAACAGAAGGTGGAAGTTCTCAGAGAAAAGGTACACTCGATGCTTGGTTTTGAGTGTCTTTCAATATGTTTTTATAGGGTTTTGGTAATTTGTATTTTGTAAAATGTGATTTAACAAAATAAGATTTAATCTCTATGTATGTCAGGAATGAACATAACTGATTTGTTGGACTTGGAAAGTTGTAGTAAACACTGAATTACTAAGTTCAAAAAAGAGTCAAAGATTATGGAGACATATTTGCAACTACAGGCTTCAGTGCACCAAAACCAGAGTAATAAGATTATAGATTATGCCAGGTCTAAATATTTAATAAATCTAGGAGTGAAAAACACAATCTAGCAGAAGGAATCTCCTGAGTAGTCATTTACCATGGTTTCATGATTGCTATCTGCCTTTCCTAATGATGAATTTTTAAATTCTGCTAAAAGCAGTATTATTTCTTTTGTGGATACAAGTGGACAGGGACACTGTGTTGCATAAGGAATTAAGCACTTATTAATGGTTAAGCAAGCATGAACAGAGTCAGAAGCCGACTACTGTGGTAGATGAGGACCACTGATGGCTTGCTGTTGGGATAGGCAGAGTTATAAGATACTCTTTCTGTCTTGGCTTCACAGGAAACTGATGAAGGAATATTCAGGTATAAGGAGCAGAGGAAAGACTTAAATTTGAATTAATGTCAACGTTAGGTCTGGATTTAAATTTAGTGTTACGCAATAAAGTTTTCTGTGAGAACCAGAGACTGGTGCTTTGAACAGTTTCAATCAGGTTGCCTATAGAAGGTCATGGAGGAAGAGAAATCTTGTGTCTCTCTTAGCACTAGCTTAACACTAGCTTAAACAAATACTTATGATATTTTCCTTTCATTTCTATTCAGTCACTCCTATAAACTCTTCAAGATGCATTGTCCAATTTTTATTTAATACATAAATATCTTTATTTCCTATTAGACTAGTTTTGAGAATGATTTTACTGTGGGGAAATCTGAAAGCATTTAATCCTTTTTGGGATGGCTATTCTGTAACCAAAAGCTTCTGGATGCCCTTGAGGTGACCACGAATCCATCAAGTATTCCCCAAGTATCTAAGTAGTGAGAAGGATTGCATCTTGCTGCCTGGGCTGTTTTGCATCTTGCTGTGTGGGCTTTTCTGAGAGCTAGAAACAGGAGCATCTGTGAGGAAGATGTATCTTCTAGCCTCCATTAGACAGAAAATCTCAGAATTGTGTGGCAAAATAGTGGGCAACATTCCTGAAGTTTGAAGGTCCCAAGGGACATGTAACAACTCTGGATAATAACTTTATTAACTAAATTATGGTAATACCATGTGATTCAGGTAACCAATCACATATTATCAAATAATGCAGCAAACGCTTAAAGCAGCACTCCTAAATTATTTCAAGTATATCCATAAAAACTATAGAGTTCATACTGAATGTGCTATTACATATCAGTCTGGGGAAAGTTTACCAAGAGAAAAAATAGAAACATTGTTCCTTATGAATAGTGTGCCCTTGTGTTTATGGAATAATCAACGTAATTTATAGAAAGATTTTTCTTTTTGGAGCAATTTTTTCTATCATTTCTCTTCAGCTACACAGTATTTGTAATTTGCTGTACATTATTTGCATGTATACACATATCATCTACCTGGTGGTGACAAATGGAAATGTGATAAATTGAACTAATTCTTTGGGGTTTTGATTTAAATTCTCAACCTCAACAGACAGCATCATGAATAAAGCAAGTAAATAAGTATTTCTTTTGTCCCAAATGTGGAATGAATTATTTCCTTTCTCACACGAATATGGACTTTCCTTCTACAAACTACAGTGGAACGGGAAGGGAATATCTAATTTACAATCTAGTGGTAATAGGAAGGGTAAAGTTATGTATGCTTTGCCCACATCAGTCTGGAAAGAAAGTGCAATCCTTGTGAGAGAGGATTTTCTTTTTTCCAATAATTTTCAAAGATCCTGTTCAGAGTGTGGATACAGTACATACAGGTTATTTTTAGGCAATACAAAAAACATAAGGGAAAATGACATTTCACTTTCCCATACTTCCTCATGCAGAAATCTTGTAGTATTGATAAAAGAGAAGGTAATAAAGGTAGAATCAAGGTATTATATCTTAAATTTATTTTTAAAAAACTCTTTAAAACCAGCAACATTTTCCTGTACAATGTTTAATAAATTCCAGTATAACAGACAAAATTTAGTGCCAGACACTGTAATTTTTGTACTGTTATTTCTCCTTAGAGTCCCAACCAATGAACAACAAGGAAAGATGAAATGCACAGCAAAAAGAAGCCCAAACTAACAGCTGCATTACTGCATATTGTAGGAAGCAAGCAATGAGTTATGTGACATCCCAAAGTAGTGTTGATACTTTATACTGACATTTCCAAGTGCATATACACTTTAACATGGTGTGGGGGCACTGCTGCTTCAATCTGGTTTGCAACTATGCATTTCACATTTTAATTAGTGACCAATTTTAATAAATTCAACTGAAAAAAACATGCATATATGAAATATAGAATATTTGCTGTGCAGGAGAGACTGCCCAGACCAATGCAGGATCAAGCCCACTGTCATGGGTTAAGCAGAGGAGAGTTAATTGTTTTTCTTTCTTTCTTCTCTTCATAAATAGTTATCAAGGAGCTATGTTTTGGATTTCTGCTCAGGAGAAAACTGATAAGAAGGAATGTTTATAGTTATTGACAGGATACTCTCAAGGACAAATACATTCAGCCTCTCTCCTCTCCACAGACAGAGCTGGGGGGGGGAGGGGAGGAAGACAGTCTGGCTTCTAGCTTG
>VZTO01008921.1:524-18068 GCA_013400615.1 Syrrhaptes paradoxus | reverse complement strand
TTGCTCAGGAAGGTGTGGGAGGTGTTGGTATGCAGATAGGAACACATGAATTTTGCTGTAACAAGGGTGTCTACTTTTCATTACTCTTTCTGTGCAGGACAGAGGCAGTCCGGACTTCTGGGCAGCAAGGTTAAGAAGACTTATTCTTCACCCTTGACAGCAGCTGGCAGCCCCACAGCAACAGAACTAAGAAGCTGATATGATGTACAAGAAAAGCTTTTGGCACTGCCAATTCAGGTTGTCATCTGACTCGTCACATTGCTCAACACTGATCACAGTTTGAAGACTAGTTTTTAACTACAGGTCTAGAGGTGTCCATTTAACTTTTGATAGCATTGGATGATGCACTGCACCGCTACAAAACTGTCAGATGATCACAGCTGGATCATTCTACTGCAGGGTGGAAACCTGCCATGTCAGTCTGTGGAAAAGATGTGGACACAGAAGTAAGTGATACTTATAAGAAGGCAGCTCAGTATGTCATGGGTAAAAGAAAACTCAGAACTAAAACTTCAAGAAGCACACGCTCATGGTCAGTGACACACTTACATCATGTTTTCTCTTCAAATTGTATTATAATACAGCAGATACGGATTCAACCTATGATTAACTTTTTTTCTTTTGAACAGAAATTTACTTTCTGAAGTATGTTTCACACACCACAAACAAAGCCACTCATCCAACAATGCTCTACAGGGGTCAATAAGTTTATGAAGCCCTTGAAAACCCGCAATTTTCATCTTCTCCAGAGTCCTCTGATTCTGTAACATGGGAGCTGCCAAACAATAATGGAGAGGCTAAGTAAAGGACAGATGGGTAGCAAGCCACAGGACCTACCACCTGAAAACAGCATCCAGGGTATATATAACATTCATTTTGTAACACTTAAGCGAACGACACACAGTTCAAGATTTCTTTCAGAGGCTTAGAGTGCTCCAGTCCTGAATCTACGGTGGTGATAAATAATCTGTAACTGAAACAAGAAGTTTTCCCTGACAAGTTCGTAAGTTCTAACAACTGCAGAGAGAAACCAGCATATTATTGTAAACACTGGAGACTACAGTGCAAGGTAAGACATTCTGATCCCTATTTAGGTAAGTGCCTGTATACAGCAAAAAACCTCAGGCTTTTACACAGCTTTGTTGAAGCAAAAGAAGTTTCCTTACAACATGCACTGCTAACCTATCAGCAATACTCCCATACCCTTCACAATACATGAACAAGACAGACATTTCTGTACTTGGGAGATGACAAAGGATATAATGAGAACACCTCTCATTCATTCACATCACAGAGAAGACCCACTGTTCAAGGTTACTCTTGCAAAGCTGAGCACTGACCTCAGGCTTCTAACAGCTTCAGACCTGTTGTCACACTTCAAGAGGACAAAAACATATTAAGCATTTATGTAGCTTACAGTAACAGGATGACCCGACATCACCTGCCAAAAGTTAAAGCACATACAGAGATTTATGACTTTCTTGGTACTCCTGCTCTGTAAGAGACTAGCTCTTCAGTTCAGACAACAGAGACTTCTGCACTTACATGGGAACACCTGGCAACTCTACCTTCAGATGACCCGATGTGGTTCTACTTGACAACTCTTTCATTTAACCACAGACTGTAATGGTTCCCACAGTCAGACAAAGAAATGAACAGAGTTTCCTTGCTGTTGCCAAAAAAGCTGGGTAACTCCTTCACATGTATCATATCACCTTGTACTGACTTGTTTACAGCACAAGACAACCTTTTTTTCACCCTTATTAAGTATTCCTCTACAGGAAGAAAGCAAGGTTTGGAAGTTGGATATTAAGGTTTTTGCTAACATCTTGCAGATAATTCAACTGGATATCCTCCAGAGAGCACCTATCTGAACTCAACATGCAGTCTCCCTGGGAAAGGTTGACTACAAATCCACTTGACTCAGGAATACTGGTAAGCACCCAGGTGTCCTGGGTTCAGCTGAGATAGAGTTAACTTTCTTCATAATAGCTACTAAGAGGCTGTGTTTTGGATTTGTGCTCAGAAGAAAGCTGATAACAGTGATGTTTATAGTTGTTGCCTGGACATTTAAGGACATTTCAGCTTCTCTGCTGTTTGCAGGTGCAGGAGAAGCTGGGAGGGAGTCCAGCCCCAGTTACTAGCCCAGGATTTGATCTTAAGTTTGGGATTGAGACCCAAAGTGGCCAACAGTCTGTTCCATAACATACACGTCATGCCCAGTATACAGGTGAGGGCCATCCGGAAGCTCATCCCTTTTTTTTCCAGATNTCAGTTATTAAATTGTTCTTATCTCAACCTATAAGTCCTTCTTTTTTCCCCTTTACCCCTTTAATTCTCTCCCTCATCCCCAGGATGGGAGGCAGTAAGAAAGCAGCTGTGTGGGGTTAGCTCCCAGACAAGGGTAAACCCATCACACCAGGGAACAAAACAAACTCCTTTTCCATGTTCCACAAAAACATCAATAAGGTGTCAAACTGAATTCAAATGTGAATTCAAATGCTAGAGAAGTGTAGCAACAACTCTTCACTGCCAGCAGAGAAGCAACAGAAGTAGCAGACTATTCGTAGGCTTAACACATCCCAACTATTCATTGAGCAGCCTCTGGTGTAGTGAAAAGGTCAGACCACTTCGTGGGCAGACATAATGCCATTGTAATAGAAATGCATGCAAGTGGGTGATCAGGAGAACTGACAGGAGTACTTGTTTATGAAAGACTTCATTCATTATGCCATTTGGAAATTTTTCATCTCTGAATAGGGAAATGTGCCCTTGATAATCTAGCTACAAAAGAGATTCCCTTAAGGATACACAAAATACACTATCTCCTGTGGACATATACATCAGGCCTCTACAATTTGTACTAGGGGGAGTTAAGTTTTAATCTGTTCATTCTCCTCTTCCATATTGATCAGAAGGCAACTTTCTCATTCAGAGATGAGTAAAACCATATTTAACGACAGAAGAGAGTACCAGCTATACTAGGAGTGACAATCTGAAGACATATGGTAACGTTTTTGTACTGACAAACGCTGATAGCCTTAAACTTGCTTGGAACATTATTCAAGTTGAGGGTTCTCAGTTCTTTTCAGCATCTCTCTCAACCTAAATGTAATACTTTCATTAAGATTATTAAATATTAAAAATACACAGTGCAGCTACTTTATTCCCTTTCATTTAAACCTTCCTTTTCCAGGTAACCCTGTGAAAATCAGTCAGTGAAAGCATGAAGAAATTTCTCCCACACTGATGTCACAAATATCCCTGCTGTCCTGCATTATTTTAAAAAGAAAACCTCATATTCCACCATAAAAAGAATAAGCATACTATCATGCAAAACTACGTTTCTCAAAGTCCTTAGTCAAGAGTACTAAGTACATTTACTTTTGATTTCTAAAAATATTTTTAACAATAGAAGCTGCAGAGGATTATAAACTCAAGATTTGCTATGCTTTTTGGTCCTCATCATTTCCTTCCCTCCTTACTAAAAAGTCCATTTTAAGTTTTGCTGTTAATTACCTTTTCCTCTTTAATGAGTCAAATTCACTTCCTGGTAAAAGTGACAAAGAAATTAAATATCGCTTGGTGTATCTGTATTGCACAAAAGCAGAAATCTGTTTATTGATAGCAGACTTGCACTATAAATATACTTTGTAACACGTCACAGAAATAAAACAACAAAAGCAGAAAGAAGGATAAGAAATTGGGTCTTCTGATAGTCAAAATGGAAAGATTTTGGTTAAAAAACTAATGGTCATGAAACAAAGTTTTGCAAAAATCTTGCACTTAAATCTCAGTTTAAGTAATTCATTCTAAGCAGTCAAACTACATGATTGCTATAAATCCACTGGATTCTGAGTCAGGAACACACTGCAGTGAGTAAAACTTCCCTCCATTTTTTTCATATGCTTAACCACAATTTTAAGAAATATATATTTAAAAATATGTCTAGAAGACAGTTTTGTCTTAAGGACTCCTTTTTAACTGCAAGGCTTTTGAGAAACAGTAAGACAAATACCATTACTCCTACATTGTCTTACCCAATATATCCAGCTGCCGTAAATGTGTACAATTAGCAGCAAGCTCCTCAATGTCTGTATCACACACCGACCTGTTGGCCGTAAGAAAGAGCTTTTGCAAGTTCGGGAGTTTACGTGCAAGGTTCGTGAAACAGCCTGTGCTGCTCTGTAACGTAGGGCACCAGCCAAGATCAAGTTCTTCCAAAAGCTGGCAGCCTGAAGCCAATTCTGCTATTCCACTTTCAGTTATGTTTTTACATCTCCACAAATCCAGACTGCGAAGCTTTTTGCATTTTGCTCCCATCATGCTTGCTATGAGATCATAGTCTTCAATCTGCAAGGAAAGCAAACACTTTGTCATGTATACCATCTTTACAGACATACATAGGTGTTTCAAGATTTGCTTGCTAACACACCTACAGATGTCTTAAGCATTTGTCATTTCTAAAGAGCTCTGAAAATTATTCATTGCAGAGTACAGTGAGGTCTACTTTTACAAAAGACAAAAAATAAATTTCCTATCAACACCCAGACATAGGTACTTTTAAACACACTTAAAACTAAGGATCAGTGAAAGTGCAGTGAAAAGTTTATTTTCTTTGAAAAGACCCCTTCTTTTTTTTGCACAGTTGTTTTTCCTTTAAAGGATGATTAAACTGTTCGTATGACCACAGGCACTGCAACTACAAGCACATGCAGACTGAAGAACGTGCTTATTTCCATTCTAGGTTGATCAGTTGCTGCGTCTCCTTATGAAAGTCTTATTACTGACCTTGGACAAGTCAAAGGGACTGAAACAGGGTCCCACTATGAATGAAATCCACTAAAGCCACAGGAAGACAAGGACTGCTGGAAAAATGTAGTCACGCTGTGTTTCTCTTCTGGCCATGAATCAAAGCAAGAAAGGCTGAGCCAATTCTACTTCGTTGCTTGCTTCCTGAACTACAATTAGTGTCAGCTAAGTCTTCCCGATGAGTTATTTGTCTACCACCAGGGACAGCAGCAGCCAGAACTGCACTACCTACAGCTCTGGCATGCACGTGCCACACAGCTCAGATGAGTGCCCTGCAGGAACTGCTATCCCTGTACTCCTTCTTTAAATCGAGGTGCGTGCTGAGGAACTCCATGACTCAAACGGCTTTTGCTGAAAATATTTATCTTGTGGTTATTACTGTAGGGTCAGACACAAGCTTTAATCTGCTAGGAGTGATGATTTAGTCTGAATAAAAATAAGTGAGTCTTGATTATTAGTTTTGGAAAAAGTGATTATGCATATAAAGAATGCCCCAAAATTTAGGAAGAGGTTGAAGAACTATGAGAAAGCCTACAAGCTATGTTTAGGCCTACTAAACTAGTATGCAACTGTTAAGTACATGACTAAGCTGCATTCCTCCCAGACTTTTCAAGAGAATATAGTATACCAACCTAGCATTTAACATGTCTTTGTGAAACATAAACCGAGGTCTAGTTCCAAAGCAAGCATGCACACGTGCACGCACCCACACACCCAACCCCTCCCACATACCGTAGGTACTCACCATGACGCAGCTGCCCAGGCTGAGGTGCTGCAGCTCCGAGCAGAAGTTCAGAATACTGAGCAGGGCTGTTTGCTGCCACGGGGGAACAGATCAGAAGGAAATATGGAAAGTGAAACAAAGAGAAGAGGTCAATTAGACATTAAAGGCTGTCACCACATTTCCTGAAATACAGCTCAAAACTCTGCTACAGACACCACAAATGCCACTTAATGAGTCCCTCGGTACTCTACCCATTGATCGGCTCAAAGCAACGGTAATCGTTACAAACCTTTATGCAAGTTGCTTTGGATGTGGTTTTGCATTGCCCTGAAGATACCTACACACCCATGACCTATCCTCTCATTTCCCACAGGAAAGCTGCTGAGGAAGTGTGGCAGGTTCGAACAACTGGCAAGGCCAGCACGAAAACACAGAGGGCTGGCGACACAGCAGAAGAAGAGCGGAGGCTCTGACATTCGCTGATCAGCTCCAGCCTGATGGAACTGCCAATAGAGCTGTGCAGCATCAGGAGCGAGCTGGTGGCTTTAATGTCAAAGGAGTCTCTGTGCTGACAAGGATACTGACAACCATTGAGCACCTGTCACTACTTGCATACAGACTGAAACAGACACAATGTGTATTTTACCATCATGTTCCTGCCATTTAACATGGCCATTCTTTTCAGAAAGTACTGCACATTGCTCAGCTTGAAATTGGACTGGAACATCAGACGCATCTGACAAACCGCAAGGTACACAGCTGCTCTGTTCCACAACAAAGGAAACTTCACAGGTTTTTATTTGTGTTTTAAGACACAGAAAAGACTCTTCTGCATTGTCTGTAGACATATTTTGGTTTGCAGTTGGAAATACAGTGCAAAAAAGAACATAGTCTGGGATTCACACCACAAATAGCTGTGCTTCACAGTTAAAACATTCATCACTTTGTTAGGACTTTGTAATCTGTACGAGCTTGAACACAGGAGTAAGTTTTACAACATATTAACAATATGTTAACAATATGTTAATATGTCTGTGGATTTCTACAGGATATACAAGGGTTTCCAGCAGAAAACAACCAAGCAATATATAAGGACAAAGTAATTTACTGCTAATAAATGGAATACCTACAAGAACACTAGTCAACAATATTTGTATGCATGGGTATCAAAATTTACACAGTTTAAAAAAAAATATGTATCTACTTGTTTTCAGAAAGTTTGAAGTTAAACGCTTGCATTTAGTGTCCTCATTTTATTATATTCTAATGGAAATTGTCAAGAACATGATCCTTTGTCATACCACCATGAGGAAATATCTGATGCCTTGCACTGAAAGGCTGTCAGGCACAGAACAGGGACCCAGCATGGGGTGCTCATGGGGACCATTTCAGACACCTAACTTAGGTGTCTCCAGGAGCAACCAGAAACGCCCAACTCTTGACATGTATGGAACCTCAGTTTACAACTCAGTCTTCTAAGATTTGATTTCCTAAAGGCAGCCTAAAAGTAGACACTGTAAGCCTTCTGCACACGTATCTTTGCAGAGGTCTTACAAAGCCACTGTCTGCTAGCTTTTTAAAGAAAAAGGAAGCTAGGAAATTAAACACAACAACCATGTCTGAAAGTGTAAACATCCAATAAGTTTTAAATAACACACCTATTAAGCAAATGCTACATTAGGATCATTAAGCCTGAATAAATGAGTAACTCCAAGAGAATGAGACACAGTTTTCACTAGTGAAAGTTACGAGCTTTAGAACCTACTCAGGTGTGCAAATTAAAAACAAAATCCCCAAACACCTCTCTACAAACCTTAAACATCAGAGCTAAAAATCAGTTTCTGACTGCACACACAGTTCTAAACAGGGTTTCTGCAGGTGTACAGGTGACTCTACAGGAAAGCTGAATACCTTGCTGCATTCCACTATGCTTTGTGGTATAGGTACCAGAATGGAGTTTAAACACTGGCCTGAAAGGATGGGAAGCAGCAATATCTTCCCTTAGTTGACACAAACAGTGCAAAAGTGAATAGTCTGAACAGCTTATAGGATATGAGATCAATTCCCTACTTCCTCTTTTTCAGAGAAGGGTGAAATAGGTATGAAGACTAATGTTCACAGTTATCTTGATTAGATAACTGAGCTACTATTGTTAACTTGAACAGGAATTTGACGCATCTCAGAATACTTTTTTTAGTCTCTTTCTAATTTGAGACAGTCCTTCCTGTATTGATGCACCCCGAGTCCACATTTTCAAAGGTCTTTTTACAACCTCTAAAACAAAGTACTGTTTTAAATAATTATTTAAAAGAAGAAACCAAATAATTTTTGAAAAGCACTAGGAATGTGGGCAATAGAAGGAAGCTTGGTAGAACACCATGTTGTACCATCACAAATCACGCCAAGCCAAGCCCAGGAGTAAACAATTATTTGCTCAACTTTAAATATACTGGCTACATTAATTCCTCTTCTGGGGTGTATACATGCCCACACACAACAAATCAAGATTTCTTTCAGAAGTGTCTGTTCTTCTGTAACTGAGGTGGGGTTTGCATATGTCAAGAAAGAAGAAAAAAAACCTTTGTGCATGCCTAGTTGTGCCTCAGTCAACTAAGAATCCAGGTGGCAAAGGACACGAAAATAGCAGGAGAGAACAGCAGCTCACAGAATCCATATGCACTACATACAGAAGGACTATCATTGTAATAACCTGTCTGTTTCAGGCCATCTGTCTGTACAATTCATCTCTCTGACTTGCAATACAAGATGAGTGATAACACTCCTATTTAAGCAAAGGAGAAGAGCAAGGCAATCACCTGACTCTGAAGCTGTAACACAGGCCAAACTTCAGATGTAAAGGGTGCTTTACAAGAGGAGCTAAGAGGCCACATAAATTCTGGATCAGCAAGCTTTAACCTGGACAGAGTCTTAATTTCACTTTCTCAGCCAAGCAGAGACAGTCAAATCAAAGACTACCCATGGAATACTACTCTCGAGGCTAGTAGCAAAGACTTGTATAGTTTGGAGATAATTTTTAAGTCTTCTTTGTATCACAGGTAAGGTTTGGCTTCATACATGCTCCCCTTTACACAGAGTGAGAAAAGAGTGGATGATAAAAAAAAAACAAACCAAAACCAAAACCCCAACAAAACAAAACAAACCATCCTGGAAACAAACTTAAGGTAAAAATTACTTTTTCTTTGTGGAGTAATGTTTGGCACAGCTTCAGTGGTCTGAATTTCTTCTGCCTTCCAAGCCAAAACAAAAACTACTAAAATAATCATTTTTAATAACACAACATGGACAACAGGAAGAGTTCACAGAGGCCAAATAAAATCGTCTACCCTGTCCTCCATTCCCAGGAAAGTTGTTTTCAGATGAGGAAAACATATAGCTGAGACCGTGCAGAAGTTGCTTTAAGAGGACTCCAACGTCAAACTGATCAGAAGGATATCATACTGCTGCTAAACACAACCTCACGGAGCGGATTACAGAAATATTTTAAAGCATGGCAGTTAGTCCTAACCCTCAGAAAGGAAAGCAGACTGCCTGAAGAGTCTAAAATCTTTATGAACAGGTCAGACAAATATGTCAGATAGGATATCAGATAACAGAGCTGATGCTGCCTTGGACAAGATTATTGTTTGAAATCCAAAATCACTCCACGAGACAGGTGAGAGGCTTGCCCAAACATGAAAGTCCTCCACCTTGTACTGCAGGCCAGCCTGGAAGACATTTATGTGCTGTGTATACTTCAACTAAATAGCTGATAGTAGACTGACTTGTACCCTACCTGTCTTCATAAAGACCTTAGACATCACACATTTTAAGACACTGCAAGAGTGCTGCTGGTTTGAACACACAAGCCATCAGTGGAGAAACCAATTACTGGTGCCAGAGTAATACACTTGGCAAGACTGAATCTTGCTTGACTTTTTTCAGGATTTTTTGCATTCATGGTCCAGCAGGAAGTGCAAATAATTTCTGGTATAATAAGGTGTAATGAGGAAAGCATCCAACAGACAGCCTGAGCTCAATATCCTTTCAAACAGAAAACCCTTCTGTCTGTGGCAGATATGGCTCACCTGTGAAAGATGCACTTTGAATATCTGCTCATTTACTCATTGTAGTTTCACTGTCAAGTAGTCCAAGATTTAAAACAAAAAAAAAAAAGCAAACGGTTTTAAAAAATACAAATTATGCCCTATAATATGGCTATGAAATAATGGATGCACTATGATAAACAGTATGAAAATAAGTGCACCACAGCGTGCCCCTGGAAGATTAAATGAAGAGCTTCAGAAAAACAAGTTTTACTTCTAGGGTTGGGACAGGGAAGAAACAGTCCGCACCTTTTTATAAACTTTATTTTTATAGAGAAATCTTTAAAAACTACTTTTAAGATTGTTACTTTTTATGCTGGGAACAAACAACGGGCTGTTTTTTCTCCTTCTCAGAAGACCTGTATCTGACATAAGTTGGGAATTCTTCCAGCCCCTCAGTGAAACAACTTGAGAGCCTAAATCTTTTACAAGACTTTTATTCTCCTGCAATTTTTTCTTCAAATTTTTTTATTAAGTGAATGAGAGAAAGGAATCTTCAAGTCTCATTAAAGACTGCTTCCTCCCCCTTCTTTAAACATGGTTTCCTTTGCTTGCTATGTTTTTAATCACAGAGTTACTAATTCTGCAGTTAACCACTTTGTCCAAGAAAAAATTGATTTTTGCAAGACTTATATTTTGGTTTTTTAATATTAAAAATTTAAGTTACGGGTAGAAAAAAAAACCTTTAATCCCTGCCCCACCAATTACATTATATGAGGACAACCAAAGTTGTATTATTGTTTCTTATAATTTCCAAATGACGACCTCATCTCGAGCCCTCCCTGCCCTATCTCCCCCAAACCTTGTTGTCTCCACTAACCTTCAAATATTTATATAACGTTAGTTGCAGGAAGATATCAGATAACATGCCTACATCTGCAAGCTCACCACAGCGAGAATATTGCATTCTTCCACAATATCAAAGAATTAATATAACAACATTCCTGAAGATCACAATTTCTTTTTCATATTTCAGTTACTTATCTCTCCATCAAAGAAATGCATCTTGAAGAGTCTTTGTGGTGAGTTGCCTTCGCATATAAATTTATGAGGTTGTTATATTTAATAACAGGTTCTATCACAGTATTTACCCATGTTTCTAGGTAGCATTTTCATCTTACTCTACATATCTGTGTTAAAATAGTGTAAAAAATATTTGCTTTTAGGTTAGAATCAGGGTCTTTAGGGCTATATTAACTGATTGTACTGGATAACATATTTAGGCAAGCTTGTTCCACAGACATTCACCTTTTCATAAGACAAACAGGAAAAGCATCAAAAGATTTGATCAGCTGGCCAGTAAAGAATTGTGGAACTCCAAATATCCAGTACCCAATCAACAACTATCAGATGCTGTTTGTATACAAATCTAGTTTACATTTCTCAACACATTTAGTTAAAAGTTGATAGAACAATTAGGCAGTTACTATAGAACATCAAACCACCAGTACACATTTGTTACTACGCAGTTATATTTTGGAAGCCTATTTATCTGACAGAACACCTGACAATATTATTCCGTTTAGTAACAACTAATAATCTGAGTGAAAACCCAAGACAGAAAATAACCTTGCCTCAACGAGGAGGCTCTGCAGGGTACTCCAAGTATTCTGCCTCACTAATAAAAGTCAGTCAATGACTTGAATGAATTCCTTAATATTCTTGGAACCTGAGAAGCGGCCAGAAAGGAGAACTGGAGAACTACAGACTAAGGTCAGGCCAGTGAAATCTTCCATGTTTCTCTTGGCCCATCAATCACATCCATATTCTCAGAAGCTGATCCTTCATCAGAGAAATAAAATTCTCTGAACTGCACAGAAAGCTTCCTCTGTTCACAGTCTGGGCAGGAGCTTCCCTTTTGTTCCCAAAAGGTTTAAATTTACAGGAAGGGAGGCTAGGACCAGCTGACGTAGCCATAAAAACATGCAACTGTGGGAACAGATTAGACCAAAACATCTCAAACCTCAGCACACACATGATGAGTACTACTTCTACTACTGCAGATACAATACCCCTTCCTGTGCAACTGCCTTGTCCTGCACACAAGTATTACTGCATACACATTACTGTGTACAAAATGATTTTGGTAATTCTCCTTGTAGGTAACAAGGCCTCCAGCATGCCCCAGATCAGAATTCTTCTGTTGGAGAACCAAGTAAGACATAACACACATACAAAAGGCATAAGGACTCTGAATCTCATCTCTCTTCATGCAGTCACAAAGCAAAAATGATACAGAAATTATCAAATTAACATGCCAAACAGGTTAAGAACTCCTTCCTTAAAGTAATAATAAAAAAGATCTGCCAAGTTATCACAAGTAAAACCAAACCTCTTAATGCCAAACATACACACATGGAGAACCCCATAATGAAACAAAAAGCTGATTATCAAGTCACTTAATTAAAGCAGAGAGGAACAAAACCACCACTTGCTTTAAGAAAACAAAGAAGCTCTTGCCAAATCAAGAATAGAAATCACACATGTGGTACTTAGCACTTGACACTGAGATAATGGTCTCACAGGTTATTTATTGGTATCAAGTAATCTGAATCAAAAGGGTATCTGGAAGTTTTTACAGAATGGCCTGACTACTGGAATCAAGGTCAAATTTTTTGGAAGGGCTGACTAGTAACTACAAGTTTATCCCCTGCCCAATTTCACACCAACAGTTCAAACCTCCTTTGATCAGACCTGTCCTGCTTAACAACAGCCTTACTCTGCTATTCACCACGGACGTGTTTCTGAAGAGTGCAATGGTTAGCGATTCCACAGGCAGCAAAGTACTTTCCCCCCTGGAAGAATTAACGTAACAGAGGGGACACATGCTGGGACCTAAGAAATACATGCCGGTTTAATACAGACAGGTCACACATACAACATGATCATCACCTGAGAGATGAGATGGCTTTTAAGCTGTCTTTAAAACACCACCCACATCACAATGTGGTCTCTGGGTATTTCAACAGTGTGCATGCACTCACTCTGCATTCTTACAAGAAATATTGCTTTATCACCAACCAAATTCAGCTGCTCCATCTGCAAGACTGAACACTCGACAGAACACTCCTAACAGGACACTCTCTCTGTCTCTTTTGGGGCAGTTACATCTCCAGCATTATCACTGTCCTCCTCACATTACTCAAAGTCAGACAAACCAATCAAAAGGTGGAGGATGGAAAAACAGGGTAACAATGACAGCTAGCAGAGCAAAATACCAGGTGACTGTTAGCAGAGCTCAAGGAATGCCCAGAGAAGTGACAGATAGGCAGAGCGTTGCTGTAGCTGGGCACAACCCCACCACCCAGAACGCAAGCTTTCCTGAAGCCTGTTCACCTCACTTGGGGCAGGCACTCTCACACAACAGCTGCCTGGAGTTTTCCTGCTGAGCCCTACATCTCTCTAAGTGAACCCTTCAGACAGAAAAAGGCTGCTGTGGTCTACTGCTGAGGCTTCAGAGAGACTGCCCTTCTCAAAAGGCCAACCAAAGGAAACACCCTGAACTGTCTGTGACAGCTTCCCCTCTCTTTATGACAAACTGACCTATACAACTTTTGCCACAACATTTCAGAAAATGAACCAAATTACTTTTCATTTCAGCGAAAATAATTGGGACACATAGCTAATGCTAATTCAGCCTTAGGATTTCCAGAAATACCTTAGTGAACAGCAACTGCTATGTGTTCCTGTGCAGAGACGAGTAATCTTGATGGCAGCACATTTGGATTTGTTTTTTTAAGTCTACAACTATATGTCACTAAGTTATCTTTGGAATGGCAATTGATTTCCATATACAAAACTGGATAACGGGGTTCTAGCAAGACTCCCTGAAAACCAAAACAACCACCAATCCCTCCTCCCTCAGTAACAGCGAGAAAGTTCTTCCCTCCAATTTTAGCTTCCAGTAGCAAAAATACCACAGAAACATTGGTACTGGTGTTTTACATCAACTAGTTGAAAACACACAATTATAATTTATCACAGCCTTTATCTTATTGGCAGTGAAGTTCTGTTTCATAGGTACTGCACCAAATAAAGTTTTACCATACTAGAATTACCTGTGATAAAAAACCCTAACCAAATAGGAAAAATCCCAGATGAAAGCAGACAATTTTATATCAATCTGAGTGCTGCTGTTGCTATAAATATTTGTAACTACAAACACTTCATGCAAAGGTAAAAGGTAATCTTGTTAACATTGTAAAAAGTAATTCAAAAATCTATATAAATTCAGAATATATTTTTCTTCCCTTTGGCATCATACAGCACAAGAAGAAAGCAAAAAAGGCTTTTTGGGTGTGGGGGGCTTTTTTGGCCCAGTCTGTGAAAGAACTATGTCAGAAATTATTTGGCATCTGCTATTCTAATACAGTAATTAAAAAACACATGAAAAGTCGTAATTCTGTAAATTTCTATTAAGCTCTTCATTTTGAAAGGTTAAAAAAGAAAATCTATTTTATGAATTTCAAGGTATTGTACCTTGGCATCTAAAAACCAACCTACAATCAACCTACAACAGTCTCAAAAAATGATTTTTCTCACAGAAAGAAGAAGGTAATATGTTAATAATGTAGAAACAAAAGGTATAGTAATGGTGAAATACAATTATTATCTAAATCTGCTCCAGCAAAGAAACTGTAAAAAATACTTCTGGTCTTCTTTCCCTCACCCCAGTATTTTAAGGAATCAAGAAAATTTCAAAGTTATGTCCTTGTTGGTACTATGACACTTTGAAACTATGTTAAAGATAGGAGGGAATTTGAGAGGTTTAGATAGATGAGATCATATGTCTGCTTATAAACACATGAGAGTAATTGGTTTAACCAGTTCAAAAGAACATAAAATGAATTTTCGATACTTACACTGTGCTAGCTTTAGCTTTCAAGAAGTTTTCATATGTGCTGGCTTCCCAGAAAGCACTCATTTTCAGACTACTTCTAAGATTTTGAGTTCTAAGGTAAATACTTGTCCTCAGTATCTTACTTTTGACAGAAGGAATACATCTTGGGATAATACACTATCATTCAGTAACAGGAAATACATAATATACTGTTTCTGAAAACTAAAATTGGATCTAGAGGTCTAACAGACCTATTCAAGTTGTTCACCTTTTGGTTTCATCTATTTTCTCTTTTCTTTATGTTAGTTTTCAGTTATTCATGCTACTAGCTGAAAACGGCAGGGAATCGTACACAAAACTAGAACCAAATGGTGGCCAAATTCGGTTTATGCCATTTCATGTGGAAGCAAATAGAAGAGGTCACCTCATCACCCTTTATAAGGTAGTTTTTGTGGCCTTTAGTAAGGACAAGATACCCATGTAGTCCCAGACAGAGATAACTACCGAAAGTCTCCAATCATTTAGTTCACAGAAATGCTGTGAACTTAAGCAAGGTTTCTTTAGCTTCTTCTCTTTCTTTCCTTTTCTCATTTTTTCCAGAGGAAAAAGGCTGAGCTTTGTAACTAACTAAACTTCCAAGAAGCTATCACCTTGGAAGATGCAGCATGGAAAGAAACACAATGAAAAGTGTGGGAATTGGAATATATTTGTTAAAAACCAGCAACACCCTCCCCACCTTCAATGTACTTGGATTACTGGACCATTTTTGAGATGAAAAACCGGACAGTGATAAAACTTTTGCCTCCAAAACTTTATGACACGGGTATAAAACCAGATGCAATATGAACACTGTTCGAGCATCAGGTAAGAGAAGAAGAATTAACCTTACTATTGAGTGCGGATGTTGCCTTTCAAAAGTCAGGTGCAGTGTAATTTGCAAGCTGGTATTCAGGGGGTACAGGAGCATCTTTTTGTTTTCTACAGCTATTTGGCAGTGCCAGGGACACAGCAGGGACTGGGACACAGCAACGTAGCAATTACAGAATTAATCCAATGAAAATAATAGTCTCTTTAGTTAATTCAATTACTGTATTTTGGTTTTGCTTCATTTGGTCAAATTATGCCCTCCTTCATTTATGCCTTCCTTCTTCCCCCTCACTTCACATTACAGGCTCAAATGACCATATTCAGCCTTATGAGCCTGACATGGGATCAGAAGGCACCATCAAGGCCCTGTATTGCATGATTACTTGTCACCAGCTCATCCTCCTTCCAAGAATACACTTTCTAGCTAAAGGCTTTCACTGTTTTTTCTTTTTTCCCATTATTTGCTTGCAACTCAATCCTGAAGATTTGTACCCAAGCCAATGAAATTCAGTTTAAGCGGAAAAACTTCAGACAATAGCTCTCAGAAGTATAACAACCAATGAGAGGTTATTTCTAAAAACTCAGTGGAACAATTTTATAGCAGCATTTACTCTTTCATTGCTCATGGCATAAGAAAATAAGAGCTGTTACATTTACTGCTAAGATTCTTATGCCTCTTCTTGGTATTTAAAGTTTCCATGTCCTCTCTTACAGCTGCTCAAGTTCCAAATTTGCTCTTGGTCAAAGGTATCAAAGATAAAATTTATAAATACAACACTTGCTTTAAAATGTGTGCAAAACAAAGTCCTTTGTCCACTGTAATTATTTAATTCCTTTTGCATTTGAATTATAATCATAACACAAAATTTAAAATAATCCAAAAATATCACACAACTTTAATATATATAATCTTACATTAAAATTCACACCCAGCAATAAGTAGACTCTCAAGTTCTCCTACTATAATTGTGGCTTTGGTTTCTTTAAAATATAATTTTGGCTGCATTATTTCAATGGATGGAATACTTCATGATAAGCATTCAATCAAGATAATATTTATACTCAAACCACAAAGATGTGCATTGCCAATTACTGTACACAATAATACCCCTATTGTTCATTGTATTCTTCAAATGTACCAATGCCAACAAGTGCTTAAATGATGCTGTGAATACACTCTCAATGAATAAATATTAAGGAGTCGCATATCAGTAAATACCAAAACCACCAGCACAAAAAATCCCACAAGCCTAACAGAGGTTTTGAGCTAGCAGAAATTACATTTATCAAATGCTGAGATTAGTTTCTCAAAGCAAGTTACAAATTATTTCAAGCATATAATAATCAAACAACCTTTAAGAATGAAACCTTTAATAATGAACTTAAAGCACTGGAAAAGGGAGATGCAATCAGTGGGGAGGAGAATAGCAATGCAGGACAATTTTTTAAATTTTTTTTTTATTTGCTTGTTTGGCCTGGAACAAGTTACTGAAAGCCAATGGACCTTCCTTCTTGCAACAGAGAGGATGCAATAATACAAGGATTTTGTAATCTTCAATTCAGAGGTTTGAAACCAATTTTGTACACAGAAACTTGCACTCAGTAAGTTAAGGAAATAACATTATACACGGCCTTAAGAATCAGCAGAGTTAGGACCAAAGACCATAAACTCGTCCAGACGGTATAGCTATCTTCCAAAATAGCAATGCAGGACAGTAAGTAGCAGCACACCAGAATTGCTCATTTCACTAAAAACTCACACTTAAAAATTGAAGTTCTGATTACAGAGACAGTGGGAATACTTTTAAATACAAAACCTATTCAAAGAAAACACCTAAAATAACACGAAACTGTCATAACAATTGCTCAGATGATTACATAATATGTTGACAGTTTTATTAAGTTTCCATTTTCCTCAAAATGTGTTTTTCTGTACCTAACACATAAAAATCATTAACAGTAGTCAATTTTCCACAGAATATTTTCTCAAAATTAATCCATTAGTATCATAGTAATCATACAAACAGAAAAGTAAACCAAATACTTTAAATTTAAATGTTAAAAGCATTTTCTCTCTCTTTTTTTTAGCATTAAAACAAACAAATAAACAACAAAAAAAAGGAAAGAGCACTGCAAGACATCTGAGTGAGGAGATCCTATACCTGGGCAGATACATGGGAGTTTGTTTTCATTTAATC
>VZTO01008918.1:0-10495 GCA_013400615.1 Syrrhaptes paradoxus | reverse complement strand
GGGGTGGGGGCAGGAAAGCAGAGCAGCGATTCGCCACGGAGCGATTAATGCCAGAACAAAAATAACGCAAAACCCCGGCTACACCGCAGCCGACATTGAGGTGCCTTTTCCTTCCTGTTTTGTTTTTCAGCTTGAGCATCGGCCGTTGTCCATCTTTGAACCGCGCCTCGGTGGGGGACAGTGTCGGATGGCTGGTGGGGGGGAAGCAAAGGGGATGAACAGGGATGTGCAAGCGCCCGCATCCCGCTGACCCGCTCCCGCCGTCCCGCCGAGCCCCGGCTGACCCCCGTCGTGCGCGGGGTGCCGACGTCGGGGAAACCACTGGCTGAAATCCAGGGCTTGAAAACCCGAAATGTTTGTTCTTAGTCACAGCGGGAGGAGTTGTACCTGCAGCCCAGATACCTGGGGTGCTGGACGCCCTTTGCCAGCTGTTAGGGGTTCACGGCGGGTTTCGCGTGGTTTGTCCTTTGGAAACGGTCTGTGCAATCCTTCTGGAGCCACGTGAGTGCATGAGATCCTCAGCTTCAGTTTTTTTCTTCTTTAAATTAACGGGAGCCTGTAGCCTCGTGTTTGTGTGCACACAGACCCTAGCGACAGATACTAAGGGCTCTAGAAAGGCAGGAGGAATAAGCAGGAGCGCAGCATAAATTATTGAAGCCTTGTGGGTTTCAGGGCAGGTCTGTGATTTATCAGCGCTCCGCTTCGGCGTGTGGAAAAGTAATCTCACCTCTGATTAATGTGTAAGCTGGGACGGGAGGGAAAAAACCGAGAATCGCTTCTCCAGCCAAGAGAGGAGCATCTCCCCGCTCCGGCGAGGGACGCGATGGGGAGCAGTGGGGCTGGGTACTGAGCTCCCCCCAGCTGCTGCTGCCTCAGTTTCCCTCTTCTGGTCAGAGAAAACATCTGGGGGAAAGCAGCTGTCTTTATAACATCCCCTGCTTACAGCGACGGTTCTTAATGCTTGTATGTGAAGCGTGTGTGCACAGGGGGGGTGTCCAGTAATTTTTCCGTTCCAGGCTCTGAACGCTCCAGCCAGCCCACAGGATCAGCAGCAGGAGGAAATAATCTGGGACTGATCCAGGTGCTGGCACAGGACCCGTGAGCATCGCCAGCCCCAGGGCTGCTCCCACCTGGCGGAAGAGGTCTCCCTGTATCTCCAGGCGGAGGTAACCCGGGTCCTGTCCAGCCACCGGGGAGACCAATACGTCTCCATCACCCGGAGCTCGTGCGCCGGGAGCTGCCGATGCTCTTCTCCAGAACCCCAGGCTGCCGTTTGCTTTCCTGCTGCTTGGTTTTGTTCCTCAAATCACCGCAAAGAGGCAGAAAAATGAAGGGCAGGAAGCTTCGCAGCTGCCTAGGCTCCTTCCAGCCGGTAAAGCTCCTGTCCAGTTGAGACGCTAATTAAGAAACATCACTTCTTCAAAGGCCAGAATTGGAAACAGCCACATGGAGACTAACGGGATTAGAAGGTATCAGGGGATTACAGCAGCGGGAGGACTCGCGATGCTGCCCCTGCCCCGTGCTGCAGCCAGCCGCTCCGTGGGTTTTACGCTTGGTTATGAAACGCTCGGGACAAAACCCAGAACGCTTTAATAATATGAAAAGCTGGGAAATGAGTCGGTGGCAGACGAGGGTGAGAATCCTCCCGGCAGGGCTGCGGGGTCAGCCCTGTCCCCCAGCGCGGGGGCTGCGGACACCCTCGTGCCGCACTCGGCCACGGGCAGAGCTTCACATCCAACAGAGTTACCCAAACATCTGAACAAAAAAAAAGAAAATATTGTCTTTCCCTCCGGGCGAGGGGCCAGGGCAGCCCCAATTGCTTCCTCGTCCCGCCGCAGCCGGCAATTAAACCCCGGCGAGCGCCGGCAGACGCGGTGTGACCCGTCCATTGTGCCCACGCGCCCCGACCCGGTGTCAGCGCCGTCGCCTTTGTGCGGAAAATAGCGGCTCGAGGTGGGTAATTGGAATATGAGCAGCCAGCGCCACCGGGTAATTTTAGGCTGTAAAAACCAGCGGCGGGGTCTCGCTTTTCAATGTCAACACTAAAAGGCGAAGGAACTCTTTTCAGTGATGGGAGCTCCTGGGCAGCAGAAGTGGCAATTAGGAAACATCTGTTCCGCAGGGGCCAGGCGGGCTACGAGCAGCCACATGGCAACATAATGGGATTAAAATATATCACCGGATTATGGGAGCGCTGCAAAGATCAGCTGCTGGGGATGTTCTTATGAAATCAAGGAAAAAGAAAACAAATTTCTCTCTTCAGGATGGACATAACCTTTCTTTTTTTCCCCGTTTCTTAATCTGAACCTTACGTAACGCGCGGGAGCTGGTGCCATACCTTTTCTCTCTACGGTTCAGTTCATCTAAAAAGACAATTTGTGCCGAGCTGAGTTTAAGGAATTTCAGCTGAACTGGCCACGAGAGCAGCGGGTCCCTCCGGGTCCCCAGCACGGCCATGGCTGCACCGCGGGAGGCTGCAGCCCCTGGGATCGGCTGTACCCGGGTACAGGGGGATGAGATGGTGGCCGTCCCCTCCGTGTGCCCCATCGGAGGGTCTGGGAAGGGTGGGGTGGGCAGGATGGGGTCCCTGGGGCGGAGCAGCACCTTGTGCAAGAGGCAGGAGCCTGGCAGCGGTGGGGGGCTGGTGCTGGAGCTGGGCTGCATCCACGAGCATCCTGGGGTGCTGTGACCAGAGGCTCTTCCCTCGGGCTTTGTCCCCTGCTCCTGCCATTTGGCTTGTGGAAAAGCACCGAGTGAAGCAGCCGAGCAGAAGAAATTCAAGGCAGGAGGAGAAAGACAATCGGAGCAAGAGAGAAAGCTGCACTGTACACCCTGCCCCCCAGCTGGGAGCCAGCCCACCCGCCCCTGCACACGGGACCCCCCAGGACTCCCCCATCGCTGGGACCCCGAGCGCAGCTCAGCCGGTCCGGGGCTCCCCATCCCAACCCACCCCAACAGGGTTTTGCCCAGCGGCAAGCGGCGATTTCCAGCCACCAGCCACCGCGAGCCCGGCAGACAATAGGGACATTCTTCAGAAACCCGCACAAATAGCCGAGAACCGCGCACACTATTCTGGGATGCTCATACGCTCCGAGGCAAATGTCATCTCTCCGCAACATCCATTTCGGGAGCCGAGTAATGAAGTCGTGCATCATAAGGAGGGAGCCGCTCGCTTAGCAACCTTCCCGTGGCGTGACGTCTTCCCTCCGCGGGACGGGATTGCTCCTTCGGCAGCCGGCAGAACAAAACGCTGCCCGCAGCTGCCGTAAGAGGCGTTGTACTTGACAGGCACAACACCCGCTCCCATTAACGTCAAATTCTGGATTCTGTGCCCCCAGCCAGACCCAGGCAGCCTTGCGCCAGGAGGGTGCCCAGCTCTGCCTCACCCCAGCACGTTGCCTGCTGGCTTCCTCCGCTCTGTTCGGGGTGGAGAGGGGCCGGGGCACGGTGGTGGGGAGAACAGAGCCCCTTCATCTCGGGACTGAACAGGAGAGCTGCGGTTTCTGCTCCTATGGAGAGCTGCGGGGCCATCGGGGCGTCTCTGGCAGCGCTGTGACGGCTGATGGCAAATGCAGCAGCGCTGGTCACGGGCAGCATGGCTCTGAACCCTCCTGGCACAGTGTTCGTGAAAAGCAGCTTCAGAGCGGGTGGAAAACCAGCCCCTGCCCTCCGCCCGTGCGGCTCGTGCTGCCGCTGCAGACTGGGGCTGTGTCGTGCTGCAGGGAGGGGAGAGGGTACCGGGATGGGCTGGGCACACTGGGTGCTCTGGGTGCTCTCAGTACTCTGGGTGTTCTGGGCACACTGGGTGTTGCTGGGTGCTCTGGATGCTCTGGATGCTCTGGCTGCTCTAGGTTTCTGGGTGCTCTAGGTTTCTGGGTGTGCTGGGCACACTGGGTGCTGCTGGGTGCTCTGGATGCTCTGGGTGCTCTGGGTGCTCTCGGTGCTCTGGGTGTGCTGGGCACACTGGGTACTCTGGGTGCTCTGGATGCTCTGGGCACCCGCTGGCACAGGGAGCGAGGGGCCGCTGTATCACATGGGGGCCGTGTCTGCCCTGGCTCACTCGGCGGTTTCCGGATGATAAGCAATTAAGGGAGAGAGCTTTACAGCAGATTAAGTCCGAAGGCAAAGCCCATTATCTGCCGAGCTAAGCTCCGAAGGAGGAGGCGGTGGGGACGGGGAAGTAGGGCGCTGGAACCAGCACCATCCCTTCCCACACCCAGGTGGTGTCTGGGGGGGCAGCGGCTCTCCTCCGGCAGGGATGGTGGCCGCTGCCAGGGTGGTGGCACGGGGACCACAGCAGGGCCACATGCTGCCTTTCCCTTGCCCCTGCAACAGCACCTGGGTACCTGCATTAGCCTCGGCTGTCCTGCAGCAGCCTGCGTGCGAAAGGGGAGCACGTGTGTGTGCAACGCTCGGTTCAAGCACACCGTGCTCCTGTTGCGTGCAACGTGCCTGCTGCATGACAGCTCTCCCGCAGCGAAAGCAGCACGAGAGGTGTTATTTGCTGAGTTTGTGATGCATGCGCCTGCACAGCAGCAGTAATTAATATCTTGCGTTTTCCTGTGCGTGGTTTGGAGGCATTTGGTCCTGCCCTGCCCAAGCAGAAAGGAGCTCATTGCTTTCAGTGTTCCGTTGGAACACGGATCTCCTCTGCATCCCAGCTGGGTTTGATCCACGCACGGCAGTGACGGCTGCTTTCAGAGGACAGGCTGGCTGGTCCTGCCGGAGACGGGCTCTGCACCAGTGCCCAGGGTCAGGCTGAGCTACAGCTGCTATGGGAATGCTTTTCAGCAGAAAGATGCTTTTGGGGTTGCTGAGGGTTTATTCACTGTCCTTTTCCTGACATGCACATCTCTGTGAGTGGTCCCTTTGCTCCCCAGGCAGGCTGTCTCGGGGATGCTGCGGCTATCCGCTGGGATCCATGGTCCCCATCCAGCCAGGGACAGTCCCTGTGCCCCGGGCAAGGCGGCTTCATTGGAACCGCGTGTCCTCAGCTGTGAAATGAGATAATTTACTGCTTCACTTTCCAAGGGCACCGAGAGGGTGGATGAATTGTTTGGCACACGGGGACTGCAGGCAGGGCGGGTTATGATCCTGCAGATCCGTCTGCTCCGTTGTTGCGCACAGTGCGGCAGGAGCACGGCTTCACACCACGGCCACCGTGCGGTCCCTGTCCCCGCAGCCCTTCCTGCGGCATCGCTCCCGACCAGGTGGCCAGCGCCAGTCCCTCAGCGTCACTTGCTGCCGAATCCGGGAGTTTTGGGGACAGCAGCACACCTGCCCGTGCGGTGCCTCCGCACAGCTCCTCCGGGACCCGGGCGCTGCTGACGCCGGAGTAAGCGATCACTGTCATCTCCTCCCAAAGTGGGGAAGGCAGTAATTAACGCTGCTGAGCACACACTTCTTCCAAAATTACCTCATTTATTCGGAGAATCAGATGCCGCAGTCTTTCATGGCTTCTCGCACGGCTCGGATCTTGTGGGATGCGAGGCTATTAATAGGAGCCAATCCTTCCCCTGCTTCTCCTCCAGGCTAAAGGGAGAAGAATTCAAACAAGGGCCCCTTTGATGTGATGGAAGTACTAATAAACCCCGTGCCATTTTGTTCCCCAGCTGGCAGCGCATTCCTGCGGCTTCGCCCCGTGTTTCTGGGGGGGTTTGCCTGCACGAGGGCTCGTTCTGCGGCACCTGGGGTGCCCTGGGGCAGGGTGGCCGAGGCGGAGGAGCAGCCGGCGGAGCCTCGGCGCTGTCACGAAAGCACCAGGTTGGTTCTGTTTTGCTAAAAGAGTTGTTTTCTCTCGCTGAAATAGTGAGTGATGCAGCCAAGCAGAAAAATCAACAGCGTAATGGCTGGCTCAGGCAGAACGGCATGATTTCCCTCCGGGTCCCCCGAGCAGCCTCGACGGAGGACTTTTCCCACGTAGGCTTTAAGCACAACATCCAGGTGGGGGGAGAGGGCTNGAGCCCCAGCTGCCAGGCTGGAGGTATGGGGACATCCTGCCTGGGGACACGTGGGCTGGCACCGCAGCTCTGCACCCTGCTCCTGGGTGACATCCTGGCACCTGGCTCTCGGTGCCACCGAGCTGCTGGTGTCAGAGCTGCCCAGTGCCGGGGATGCTCGGGGGTGGCTCAGCCGGGGGGAACCGTGACGTCGGCTTCTGCCACCGTGACTTCGGCTTCTGCCACCATGACTTTGGCTTCTGCCACCGTGACTTTNTCCGCAGCCGATGGAGACGAGCATCCCTCCGCCTCTCTCTATTTGTGGGTGCGATGGTGGGTGCTGCAGAAAGCACCCCCTCCCATCAGCCAGGATGCTCTGGCCTCCAGCAAGACGCCAGCGGCCGAGCAGCGATGGCAGCGGCTGGGCAGAGCCGAGCCAGCAGCTCCTGGGGCTGCGGGTGCCGGGGACGCTGTGCCCCACACCCTGGCTCTGCTCTGCCCAGACCGAGCCCCAGCTGCCGGTACGGGGACATCCTGCCTGGGGACACGTGTGCTGGCACCACAGCTCTGCACCCTGCTCCTGGGTGACATCCTGGCACCTGGCTCTCAGTGCCACCGAGCTGCTGGTGTTGGAGCTGCCCAGTGCCGGGGATGCTCGGGGGTGGCTCAGCCGGGGGGGACCGTGACTTCGGCTTCTGCCACCATGACTTTGGCTTCTGCCACCGTGACTTTGGCTTCTGCCACCGTGCACCTTCCAGCTGACACTGCTGTCGCCCGCGGTGACACCAGGCACCCAGGGCCAGCTCGCAGACCAGGCAGAATATTGGATTCGGGTGAATGATCAGCCAGGACAGCAAACACTGATTTGCGTGCAGATAGGTTTGGAGTAGGAAAAGCCAGGGAAGAGAAATAACTAGAGAGCATTTCCCATGTAACTGGAATTGTTTCCAAGGAACAAATTTCAAGGGCTGGCTGCCTCGCCGGCACTCTGGGGGAATTTCAGTGAAGCGCTGCTGGAGCCCCGCACCCTCTGGCTGCCGACCTGCTCCCACCGAGCCCGGTGCATTGGGCATCGCCCCGGGGCTGCCGCGTCCTCCAGCTGCTGCCAGAGCTAACGGGGTCCCTCTGACCCCCTCCTGCGATGGGCAGCAAACCACCCTGGGATGAGGGGTTTTATTTTCAGCACTCCATGATTTACCTTCCACGAGGCGCTGTGACAGCATCTGAATTAACTTATGCCATTTCAGTATCTGCACAGTTGACGGTTTTCCTCCCGTCCCTCAAAATTTATAGCTAAATTAGTCAATTATTGGGTTTTTTTGTTTTCCTTTTATCAAGTTACATTCAAGCCAGACCGTGGAACAGCAAATGCTCCATGGTTCCCTCCTGACATCTGTTTGTCTCATCAGTCTGCCCAGGGAAACGCGGCTTCGCTGCCGGCTGAGACGAGCTCTCCCGTTAGTGCCGAAGGGGGACCCGTCGGGCTCCCAGACATTTGCTCCGCAGCCCTCTCTGGGTTTATTTGCTTTAAACCATAACCACAGACGCTGGTGTTCCTCAATCGGGGGGCTGTGGAAGAGGGGTCAGTTCTGAGCTGGGCAAAGGCAGGCACAGGCAGAGGGACGCGGGGATGGTCCCCTGTGACCCCAGGAGGGGGTCTGTGGGGTCACTGCCCAGCTCCCCGGCTCCGTCAGGCACCGCTGACCCCGGGGCTGGGCTGCACGGAGCCCCTCCAGTGAGGGCTGAGCGAGATGCGATGTCTGTACTGTGGCTGAGCTGGAAGGGACAAGCAAGGGCAGAGAGTTGGGTGTAAAAAATGGGTCAGACTTCCCCTTGGTCCCCTCCTGCCCCGTGACAATTGGTGCTGGGCAGCCCCCTTGCAGAGGAGCACAGGGTGGGTGCAGCAGCCCCAGGTGATGCTGCTTAAGGGCAGATCAGGGCTCTGGGTATTTATTTGTCTCGAGCCCAAGTGTTGCCTTTCTCCTGCAGCAGCAGCAGCAGCCGGGGTTTGGTGCCAGCAGCATCATTCCTGCACCTCAGCTGGGGCACAGCAAGAGCAGCCTGGCATAGCATGGGGACAGCAACAGGACATCTGTGTGGCGTGGCAGCTTAGGAAAATGCAGAGAGGAAAACGTCTGAAAGGTATTTTTATTGCAGTGGTGAGGGAAATGGTGCGATGCTGGAGAACCCTTGCCTCGTGCAAGAGTGAGGGCATTGCACTGCTTCAACTCAGTTCTTTCCCCTCACCCCCGAGGACACCGTTGTTACTACTCAGACTATTCAGGTCCAAATGTTTCATGGTGAATAGGGTTTTTTTTGATAATTTAATTGTCATTTGTTTCCTAATTAAAACCTGGCGTCACCACCCTGTCAGCTAGGTACAGAAAGGAACATGATGGTCACAAACTGCACCGAGCGCTTTGACCGTCAGAAGGGGCTGAAGCATCTCCGTTAAGTGTTCAGGAGGAGGCTGATGAACTTGCAGAGCTGCAGAGGAGCCGTCACGCTTCTCGGGGAGGCCAGAGCCGCAGCTCGCTCCCCTCCTGAGATTCCGGTGCCTAATGCGAGGGCAGTGGCTGCCTTCCGTGCAATTGCTCCTGCTGGAATAGGCAGCGAATAAAAGGAGCAGCAGAAGTGGCCATTAATTACTCTGTTTGTTTTCCATATTGCCTCTCGCCGCTCATTAATGTGGCATTAAGGAGATGGGATGGAACCTCAGCCTGGGTGTGGATGCTGCAGAGGAATGTCTGTCCGTGCCCCCCCGGCCATGCCCCCTGCCCGCTCCACAGCCTGGGAGAGGGGCTGCAGCCCCACCGGACCCTCGTGCATCAGAGACGTCCAACAGGCAAAGGGGGTGTGTGAGGCTGTCCCCGGGGGTGCTGAGCTGAAAATGACCCCCCACCACCATGTCCCATGCGGCACCTTCTCGTCTCTGGTGTAGGGCAAGACGGGGAAAGGCAGCAGGCTGAGGAGGGCTTACATTGCTAATTTTTACTAAGACTAGTTTGCATTTATTTATTTCTTACAGTCCTCCGGGCACTTTACCGTTGCTCACTAATGAATCCTCAGACAACCTCATTAAGCAGGAGCTGCTGCTCCTCCGCGTCACCTCCAGGTAACCCTGCGGCCAGAGGCGGATAAAACACGTCGGCCGGAGGAGCCCGGCGTGGGGACAGGATTCCTGCTCTCTCCCTCCCAGCACCCCAGGTAATCCTCCCAGGAGCAGAGGGAGCAGCACAACGTAACCTCTCTGCTTGGCTGTTACACACACAAGCCACAGAGAGTCGGATCCCATCAGGATCCGTCCCCAAGAATAGATTCTCCTCTACCAGCTGAGGAGGAGCAAGGGACGCGGTCTGGCCGTTGGCTCGCTCTGGCAACAGGAGCATCCCCTGGAGGGATCGGAGCTGAGCACTGCTTCTTGCTCTTATCTTAGGATGATGTGCATTTCTGGTTATATATTGGAAATATTTAAAAAATAGCGTTTAATAATTTTCTATGTGAACATCCCCCTCAGGAGGTCTGTCGTTAGCCTTGGCCATGCCCAGCAGCAGAGATCTCGCCCCTTAGCAGATGTGCTGCAGGTTCGAGGGCAGCAGGAAGAATCTTCCTCCACCCTGGTGTGCTGCTTTGCACCGTTACCTGGCCGGGATGGTGTCAGCATGGGCTGCACTAATAAATCTGCTTTACCCTCTGTAATACCATCCCTCATCCCGGGAAGCAGAGCAGTGCAAAATTAAACATTTCAATCTTACACAGATGGCAGGAGAGTGTCCCTCCTCCTCCTCCTCCTCCTCGGAAGGAAGGAAGGAAGGAACACCAGGGAGCAGGCAGGGTTTGCTGGCGCTGCGACGGCTGCACGCAAAACCCTGCGCTCGAGCCCCGCCGGGCCCCGAGACAGATTAAATTGATTGAACAGCATCAGTCAGCGTTGGGGAAATGTCAGGAGATACTTAAATGCATTCAGAGCGTGCGTCAGTGGATCATGTTCCGACCTCTGCTAAGCCGGGCATCGATTAATTCGGGGTTTCCTCTTCCCGGGGGAGCGCGCACACCCCAGAGCACTGTTTGCAAACACGCCGACACCAGCACGCGACGCCCGGAACAACACCCCCACCGAGCCACCCCTCCATCATCAACAAACCCCCATCCCAGCGACCTGCAAAACACCCGAACCCAGAGCTGCAAAGTGACCGAGGGAACAGCCCTGCCCCGGGGTGAGAAGGCAAGGGGGGGACTCTGTGCACGGGGGTGGCTGCGGGGTCCCACCACCCCTCTGGCTGCACCGCACACACTATAAATAAACGGTGAAGAGAACTTTTCTTACAGCCCACCACGGCTTGGGTTCCAGCCGCTGCTGCGGCACCAGCATNCCCCGGGGCGAGAAGGCAAGGGGGGGGACTCTGTGCACAGGGGTGGCTGCGGGGTCCCACCACCCCTCCAGCTGCACCGCACACGCTATAAATAAACAGTGAAGAGAACTTTTCTTATAGCCCACCACGGCTTGGGTTGCAGCTGGTGCGGCACCAGCACGAACGGAAACACCGCGGCAGAAA
>VZTO01008917.1:9369-23438 GCA_013400615.1 Syrrhaptes paradoxus | reverse complement strand
GAGAAGGAGACTCCACCACCTCTCTGGGCAGCCTGTTCCAGTGCTCTGTCACCCTCACTGGAAAGAAGTTTTTTCTCACGTTCAAGTGGAACCTCCTGTGTTCCAGCTTGAACCCATTGCCCCTTGTCCTACCACTCAGTATTCATTTATGCTGGATTGAAATTTAGTTCTGCTTTACATTCATTTTCCCTTTTGTTAGCTTACTTGCCTTTCCACAGCTTCCCTATTCCTATAGTCATAAGCACAAAGAATATTCTTATACAAGGATTGAAAAGCCCTGAATTCCACTAGTTTGAATACTTCATTTTTGGCATAACATGAGGCACTGTCCCAGGAGCAAGAATTCTGTGCTGTTTCCAAACCCAGATCTGTTCTGTGGCAATGAAGTCTTCTCTGCATCCAAGATATCAAACTGTCAGGCTGTTGTTTTTTAAAGCCAGAATTGAGGAAATACATCTGATTTAAATAAATTAGGTTGTTTGAACATGCCTAAAGCAATAGGATGAATATGTCACTGTTTTCCTGCCTCTTAATGTGTTTCCAACTGAGTCCATTGGGTAAAACATTTTAAAAGACATCTCTGCTTCATTCATTCATGCACAGTTAGAAAGACAGGGAATTTTTGTAGGATATTCTCAATACAGTCTAGATGTGAATTTTGTTTTGTGGTTGCTGTGCACCTTGAAATTTTACTTTTCATAGGTTCATCACTAGCCACCCTTTTTGGTACACAGCTATCAAGAGGAAAATATCAGAGAATATTTCATATTATGTTGGACTTGATTTCTTCAGTATTTTAAAACAATTTTAATTGAAAGCATTTAGTTGAAGGTGTAGGGTTTTATAAAAGTGCATATTTTACTATTACTGATGTCTTCTTCACAATATCTGTACAAATAATTTCACCTAAAATATTACTTACAAGTTTACTAAAGTGCTTTTCCAGTGGCTGAAAATACTTGTATACTGCAGGCTATTAACTGAACAGGCCTTTCAGCATCAACCATTCCCACTGAATTACAGTTTAAAAAAAATTAGCTGAAACTCTTCAGTAGAGCATGATGGGACTGGCAATGCATTTGAGCCATCCATTTTATTATTTTCAGTTTAAAGTGAGGTGTTAACAGCAAACATTTCTGGCAACAGCCATTTAAGATTTAGAGCAGTAGGAAACGAAGAAAACCCTGACTATTAAAGGCAAATTCAACACGCAATCTCTTTGTAAACTTATTGAGCTTGATGTCAAATGTAGATAATTTTTAGTTCTCATTAGTGCTGTTGCAGAGCTTTACACTCATATTTATAAGCATTCTGCAAATTTATGCATAATTTCATTTATCTTTAGTTATTTTTCATTCTTCTTTAGCTTAAGTAGCTTTCCTCCTGCTGTATAGCGTGTTTACAAAGTACATTTGTATTCTCTCATCTTCCGTTTTGCCAAGTTGAAGAAGTTGCGGCGTTTTCCAGGTGTCACCTGAACTTCTTAACATCTCTTTTCAGTTTCTCTGAAGCACTTCTGTTTTGAATGCAACTGTCTTGCAACAGAATGGTATGTGTTATTCCAGAAGCAGTCTCGCCAAGACCTTGTGCAGGTGGTACTCTCTACTAGTACTAGAAAACATCCCAGCACATCCTAGGATTACATTTTCCTTTTTCATTGCAGCTTCACACTGGTAGTGATAATCATCATGTGATTGACTGATTAAACCCAAGTCTTTCTCCTCCTGTGCTATTTCCAACTGATGAGCTCTCAGCTTATAGCAGAAATTCTCTTTATTAGTCCCTGAGTGCATGACCTTACACTTTGTACTATTAAATTTCATCTTGCTTCTATTACTACAGTCGTCGAGGTCATCTAATTCTTCCTGTATGATATTCCCCTTCTCCTTGCTGTTGGCAACTCTGCCAAAGTTTTTGTCATTCGAAAAATTTTGTTAGCACACTCTCAGTATTTGTATCAAAGCCATTAATGAAGTCATCAAATAATACTTGTCCTTAGACCAATCCCTGAGGAACTCCACCAGTGATTCTCCAAACTGATAGACTTCCTTTCAAGAGAAGTCGTATTTGTTTCTCGTTTAAGCCATTTTTTTCAATGTTAAAATTCTTGTGCTAGCTGCCCTGTTTAACTGGTAGTTTCTCATGGTACTGCAGTGAAGTTAAAATAGATTAGAGTGGTTTCACTGTAGAGGAAGAATTATAAACAAAATGTAAAAGTGTGACCCAGAGAAGGCAATTCAATGAAACCAGGCCTACACATCACCGAAACTGTTTGGAATGTTGTATGGGAGAAGACAAAAATCTTAACTGGTTACATAAGCATTAAATCTACAAGAAACATCCAATGGAAACTAGAAAATCAGCAAGTAGAAATACCCCTGAAATACTAGTTTGCAAATAACAAAACACTCACGTATAGTAAATAAGTACTAAAGTATTTCTGGACATAAGCATATTCGTACATCCAAACAACGCTGCTTTACATTCACTCAGTATAACATCATTATTTAAGCAATAATGATGCAACAGTCCATTATCAGTTGGTTGCTCAGTTAATGAAGTGCCTGAGGTGAAGGCCACTGCTTTACTTACCCAACACAAGGTTTTATTAAGCAACAAGCATTCATCTTGATCACAGCACCAATTCAGCACTACTAAATTGACAGCTCTGTCTGGGAATAAGTTTCCATCACAAAGAAAGTTGTATCTGCTGTCATCTGACAAGTGTTCTTCATTCCTTACCTAGATTTAACAACTGAGACTCCTCTGCTGCACAGAGTATCAGCTCCCTTACTTTATAGCAATAAAATATACTCATTATCAAGAATTATGTTTATTACCCAAAGAAATTTGTCTTATTGACGGCTACCATTGTGAAAAATTAAGCCCCTTCACTGGTTGTTGCTTCTTACATACGAGTAATTTTTTTAGGTTAATTTTAATAACTGAGATACCTTCACTGATTTGGCTAAGACTGTGGCCCCCATATGCAGTGGTTTCTCCACCCAACTGATGTGCCAGTGAGTGATGTCAGAGGAAAGTGGAATCCCATGCCTGGAGGAGAGAAAGGTTGATGCTGGTTTTCCGTCCTTTCCCCTTCCACCATTCAAAAAAGAATTGTGTAGAACCACTTTCTGAAATGTGGGGAACCCAGATGTTTATAAAAACCATGTCTGCTGGTGTGAAAAACTCACAGGAGAAAGTAACACTGGAGGAGCTCTCTTCCTCCTGATGTGCTTGTGATATCCAGATGGCTGGGAGGAGAACTAAATGCAGAACAGTGTGTTGCAAAATCTTTGAAGTTTTCAAAGAACTGTTCCTCAAGTTTTTTAAAATAAAATCCATGATGCAGAGTCCAGGATACTTACTGTTCCTTATTTTTCCATAACATTGGTCAGAAAGGGTTACACAGGGATACCTTAGTAGTGTGAAGCTCTGGGGATATAATTCACAAGTAAGTCAAAGGTTAGGAATATTCTGTTCATGTGCAAGGGCCACTTAACAATAATACCTCCTGACCAGATAAAACCAGGAGAAAAAATATTGTTTGCATTTCAGCCTGAAGATCCAGTGACAATGGTGGAAACACACCGGATAGTGTATTTCGTAACAGAGATTATGTGATCCTTGATAATTGCATTTACATTTTGATTTATGCCACACATTTTCTTCCAGGTCTCCTCCCCTTTTCCTTAGTATTTAGAAAATTCTTGCTTTTATAGCCTTTGTGGATACAATTTTATACCATATTAGGAAGAATTGATTAAAAATTGATGTACTGTGGGTCAAAAACATTGTAAATGTAAACTACAATAACCCACAGAATTAAGTCAAATCCTGGGCTTTGCACTTCACTGATTGAAAGTTGGCTCTAACACTGATAATTTCTGAATCAATATTGTTAAATTTAATCAACTTCCGCATGAAAGCCATGGCCTGTATTTGATCAATTGTAAGGAAAATATGCTTTTCTTGTTCTTCACAATATTTATGAATAATCACCATTCTATAGTTGGTTACTTCTGTTCTCTTCTGTTATCTTTTCTTAGGGAAAACATATCATATATTGATGCCTTTAGCTTACCCATTTCTGCTAACTTGCCAATGGTTTAAAGCTTCTTTGTATCTGGCCAAACAGCCCTACTCTTTTTTTTAGTCCTTCAATCCAGCAGCTCCACCATGCACCAGTGGTTGCCCCAGTTGTAAAGCAGTGCGTGTCTCTAACCCATCAGCTGAAAGCCTTTCTATGGTATGTCAAGTATATCTGCAATATTTGTTCAAATTGAAATTTAGATGATGCTCTCTTCACATGCATCAAGACATTTTATATTTCTGTGATTCAGAGTTAATGTTTTTTCCAATACCAGACAGAAAGAAAGTTCTGATTATCTATGGAGGATGATCCACAGTTTTTTTTGTTCCTCCTGGAATAGCAAATGAGTATGTTTACTCTGTCATCTGAAAAGATGATACCCTGAAACCACACTATTGAGCCTGTCATAGCTGTGTTAGGGGGAGGTGACCCATTTACTGACAAAGACTAGAAAATATGAAGCTAGGGTGAGGTTTTATTTAAACAAAACTAGCCCTGATATGAACTGCTTACTTGCTCAGACAACGGACTAAGTAATGAAACCTTAACTACTCACCTATTATGACAAGACCGCTACAACTATGAACAGCATTTTAATTTTTAAAAATGCTTTTCATGGTATTCCTGCTTTCATTCTAATGCATCTTCTCTACAACATGTTTTTGAAAGACATTTTGCTTGTGTGAAAGACCATGTTGTTTAAAACTTACTTGAAAATGTAGACTGTATCAGACAGAAGCAGTACAAGGATTGGTCTTAGATATAATGAATAACGTTAGAGAGATGCACAGTTGGGTTACCATGTAGGTATTTTTTTTTCATAGAGGTTACCACCCTGAGAGGTCATTGTATTATTGGCTTTCCATTATGGGCCTTCACATTTCAACTCATTGTTCTGTACTGAGGCTAATAACTTGTGTTTGGGTAAAGCATATCTTCCAGAAAGAGAATCTGTCTTGATCTGCAGACATTAAAAGATAGGGAAGGGATCATACCGTTTTATAACTTGTTCCAGTGGTTAACCACTCATGATTAACATGTGGCTTAGTTCAGCTTCCAGACATTAGTTCTTGTTATTCCTTTCTTTGCCTGATTAAAGAACACTTTAATACTCTGTTTTCTCATTATTAGAGTACTTTCACCGTTACCTCTCACTCAAGTCACCACTCAATCTTTTTTTTGATAGACTAAAGAAACCAAGCTCTTAAAGTCTATCACTGTAAGCATTTTATGCAACCTTGAATCATTTTGTGTCTCTTTTCTACGACATCTCCTGATTTTTTAAAAAAAACCAACAAACCAAAACTCTTAAAACTGTGAACAACAGAAATAGACAAAATGTTGTCTTATCTGTCTCATTATTGCTAAATAGAGATCTAAAAATTCCAATCTTGTTTCTCACTTCGTTATTTATAGGATCCCAATTGTTGTTTTTCAGAATTGTGCCTGTGTTTACCTCTCCATTATGATACTTAGGCCTTCCTCAGTCAATGTATTCCCAGAAAAAGATGCTTATCCTACTGGGCTGGCCTGGATCTTTTTCTTCCATGCACAGGTTTGCAATTTGACTGAGTTGCAATATGGGTTGTTTTTTAAATTTTTAAAAAAATTATCTCATTTTACCAGAAATTTGGAGCGCAATGTATGGCTCTGTTGTTCTCATTATTATTTACTGATTCTCCAATCATTCTGCCACCCACAAATTTTCTAAGAATGATTTATGTTTATGTTTTAACTCATGGGTGAAAATGTTGAATAACACTGAGTCTAATGTTGATCCCTGAGGAGCCTCCTAGGATCACTTCCATTTGATGATGATTTACCACTGACTAACTCTTTTTTGAGACCATTCATTTAACAAGTTCTGCATTTGTCTGCATTGTGCTCTGATGAATTTGCATTTTGTTATCAGTTATCTGAAAACAGATGCCAAAAGTATGCTAGTTGCAGTGACAGGAATTCTAAGCATTCAGTGAGGCAAAATAAAACACAGGTAGTTGCCCAGGTTGCAAAGCAATGCATTCCCCTCATCTGTCAGCTGAAAATCTTTCTGTAGTGTGTTAAGTATTTCTATAATATTTATTCAAACAGAAATTTAGGTGGTGTCCTTTCATACCTGTGAAGATTTTGCATATATTTTTCCATTAAAAAAAACAAACTCAAACCTAGAAAGATTGAAAGGTTGGACAAGAAATTAAAAAAAAAAACCCTTTTATTTTTTTTGTTGTGGTTCTAATCCATTTCTTGTGCAACAGAAGAGGGAGAGTAGCTATGTGGGTAGTCTCAGTCAATGCTTTGGAAACTCATGCACCACATATTGCACAGCACGCCATCTTTTCCTTATGTTCCAAATGGTGCGTGCGTGGGTACTAGACAAGGAGAACACTAACTCATTTTAGGACATTAAGTCCAGAGAAGAGTTTTCAAATACAAATGGGTTAGAGTAGTGTGATTAATTTTATGCTCTGAGAGTTAAAATTAGATGTGACTTTCACCTATTATTTGCAAAGATGGAAGCTTCCAATCTTAATTTTTTTAATTGCTAGTCCCTACCACTAAAAAATTTGCTTGGAATACGTGGTCATCCTTGAGGCATCTTAATAAAAAAAGATTTCATGATACCACAAACATTGCTGAAAGACTGGTCATTTAGAGTTGACTTTGTCACCTCACCAGGACTGTCTTGGATCCTGCAACCAATGCAGAGTCACCAGGGATAAGAAACACAGAATTCCAATTTATGCTGATGAACTTTCTGTTAGGAGGCAGAAGCTGATTACCAGCTGCATCATCTGCTGAGATAAAAACAGTGAATAACAGAGGAACAAACAGAGGGATGGTAAGGTGAAATAGAATTGTATCATTTAGCTGCCACATTTTCTATAGAAACAAAAATGTTAGTGCAAATAATTTCTGAGGACACAAAATTATTATTAGTAGACTAACTATTGTGGCCCTTTATGACTGCTCACAGATTTTAAAATATGAGTGCATTACAAATATATACCTATTTCCATTAGAGAGTATTCTCCCAAAGAACTGAAAATAAATGTGAATTTGCTTTTCTAAATGATCTAGTGACAATCCAAAAAGTACAGTATTTTCTATATTGGGCTTTGCCAAAAGGGTGCCCTTATCAGGAGCCTTAAAGATCTTGATACACTGATCGAATGACATCCTAGCAAACTGATGTAGTTATTCACTAATTTTTCCTCCAGCCCAAACTTGCCTGAAGACAACACTGATGTGCTCCAATAGATCAGCTACTATATTCCTAAGTCCTCCTCTAACTTTCTTCCAGTTGCTTAAGATCGCATATTTGTACTTTAGAACCAGGGCAAAGAATGATAAACCCTTAAAAAAATTCACACAATTTAGCTTCCGTCAGATTAAGATATCTTAGCAACTACAGTAGTATTTTATCTGTTTTCACTGGGATTTGGTTCTCTTCAGAGCACCCTTGAACTGACCCTGATAGCTCATGTTTCTATCTTTTATCAGCCCTGAGTCTTTTGAATCACCGTGTTATTGAGTTGTGAGACCCTGCCATCTTCACACATGTACCTAAACTTGCTTATCCTTGCCACCCAATTTGGGTCTTTAATAAAGTGCCAGGAAAGGTGCATCTAGGTCCTGTCTGCTGTATTATGACATCAAGCCCATAGGAGACTCGTGGTCAAAATCTGATAATGTTATCTTTATTTTCAGCATGAATTTATGATAACTAAGTGCAATTTATAGCCTACATGCTGACATGGCACCCCCCCCCCCTTTTTTTTTTTTTTTTTTTTTTTCTTTTTTTCTTTTTTTCCTTCTTTTCTTTTTTTTCTCCCTGAAGTCTTCTTCCAAGTGCATACAGTATGCTCCATTCTTTCCTATTCACTATCTGGGTTCCTTCCATGTAAATGACTCATCATAGAGGAGAGTGGCACTTTTGCCCTTTGTGGCATTCTCCTTCAGTAGAGTAGCTATGGATCTAGATAAAAGGCAGCATGTTTCCAAGCACTTTTTTCTCTCAGGGCTCACTTGCTAAAATAGAAACCTAAGTCCACATGGTGATCATATTTGCTACCTCAGGGACTAATTTTCTTTTACCTCCTTTCCTGTATTCCAAAGCTTCATTGCCATTATCCTCTTGCTCCCCATGCACTAACAAAAAGATTTTAATGTATTCATTATGCAAAATCTTGTCTTTTGTGACCTTTGCCAAGAGTGCCCCCAAAGGACTGGCCAGGCTTAATAAGCTCACAAATAAACTACGATGTCAGCCAAGGGCACTACTGGCCGATTGAGCCTGCACCATTGCCCTCTCCCCAAGCCCCCACTTCACACCTGAGATACCCCGAGGTGGGATTGTGGGAGTCTTGTCTGCCCTAGAAAACTGTTAATCCTTTCCGGCGGCTCCTCGCTAGGCAAACAATCCCCTTTGTGAAGCTGGAACAATCACACAGGCAATATTGTTTTTTGCCACTTCTGAGGTAGACTCTGCCTTCCTTTAAGTTTCTCTTTTTCCTCTCTCCTCAGCTACATTGTTTAATGCCTTCATTCTTCTTATTTCATTTATGTTATGTCCTGTAAAAGCTTTGTCACAGCCAAGCCAGCTGGGTCATTGGAGGAAAGGCACTCTCTCATCAGATCCTTGTGTTAGTCCATTTTCCTCATGCTCAGAGATATTGTCTAGGTTCAGTGGGGAAAACATCCACTCCCCTATTCAGTCGTTGATGCTGTGGCAGATTACAGCAGTTTCCGTCTGCTAAGCAGTCAGACAAAGAAAGAGGAGGCCCATAGCAACCTCTTCATTTCTTATATAAAAGATGCAGATAAAGTATATAATATCAGAGAATGACATAGCCGGTAAAAATCTGAATGTATTGGGGAAGAATATAAACTTTCAAAATTCTAAAAGAGATCATGCTCATAAAAGATAGATATTACAAATGTTAATGCAAATTATTAGTAAATCTGACCCCTCTACCCCACTATGCCGCACATTTAAAATTTATTATGAAACACTTTCAGGGGAATTGCTTTAGGGAATTCATTGCTCATCTTTCTCTTTCTTCCTTCATCTCACACACTAGCAGTTTCCAGACAGCTTCTCTGAATTCTTCAGAAATACTGCCACTCTGACCTCTGTACCATAGATCCATTGACTTACTTCATTTGACTGTCTGGAGTGACAGCTAAGGTACTAGTACAACATGTTCTCACAACTTCCATGGCAGTGTACACATCTTCTTTCCAGTTCACCTCTATATTATGATGCAGAATATCATGACACAGATTGCTTAAATAAAAAATTTTTGAACTTCTGGTGTTTTAATGTATATGGTCCAAAGGAAAAAGCATGAACAAACCACGGGCTTTAGTTAGTAGCAGAATTTGCCTTATAACACTCACATAAGTTCTGTTTCTGAGGTAGTGTCAAATAGGGAAGGTTTTCAACATCATGAAAAGTTTTGGGTATCCAACTGCCATTAGCTGCAATGGGGCCTGGGGTTTTTTTGGCCAAATTTTCTGGTCTGTTCCAAAATCTCCTCTGGATTAATCTCAATTTAGAGACTAAAAAAACCCCCAAAAACCCCCAAACAAACAAACAAACAAAAAACCAAAACAGCAACACCCTGAAATGATTACACTGTTTTTTTTTCAGAAATCAGCTAGCAAACTTAAGGTCATGTTTTCATAGATGCTGAAAATTTAGACAAGACTGTGAGTGCTCATCACTATGAAAATCTAGTTTCTGAGCTTAAAATTCCCTTAATAACAGCCTTATACCACTCTTCCTAGCACCATAACACCAAAATACCTCTTCCAGCATTTTTAAGAAGAAAACCCAAAACGAAACCACAAAACCTTTCCTCATTTTAACAGGACTTTTACTAGGTCCTATTTGCAAACTTAAAGATAAATATATTCATTAATCTGACAGGGTAAGGCTGTATCAGGATAAAGCATTTACCATATGTGGAACTGGAATGCAGCCATTTATTCTTTTAATGTGTACTTCAGACACTCAGGCTGCACACAGTAGGTACAAATTATCTGTCCAGAAACTCAGAAAGAAAAAAAGTACCTTTTTTGGCACCTCTGTCGCAGGATAGGGAAAAGCATCCCAACGCCTTAATAAACTGAAAGGAAAGCAATGAAGCTAGAAAGGCTAGAATGTTCATCAAGATCTGGGGAGAGAAAAAAAAGGAAAACAAAAGGCACTTGTCAATAAACACAATAAACAGCCACCCTGTATTACTGCAGTTACTAAGTGCTGACAATGAGCCTCTGGCAGGCAGTGAGGTGTGCAGACAAAAGACCCTTGAGAAGTTGTACTGCTGCATCCTGTACAATAGTTGAAATTCGTGAGTGTTTTTCAAGGTTAGGCACAAATAAAGCAAAATTTCTTTATTAAGGCTCCAAATTACTCATCTCTTACATTTCAGTCCATTGTGGGGGTCTGAGTACTGTAACTGACCTTTGATAAACAGTCATTTCACCACACTGATGAGACTACATAAAAACTGGTCTGCACAATATAACGCAGATTAACTGAGGGGCATTCCAGTTTTTCTTAAAAATAAGCCAGAATGACACCAGAGAATTTGCTTATAATCTAGCTAGTTGCTTGTTCACATATTCTTTGTGCGTGAAATGTCTTTTGAATGAGATAAACAATGAAGAAATTACTCTTGATATACATGCATCAGGCCATTCTATAATATTTCCTTCAAAGGAGAGTCTAGTTAATGCCATGCCACAGGCATGAAAGAACTGAAGATTCAGTGTTCATCGGCTTCACTGTATGACGGGGCTGCACATTGATGTTCAAAAACTGCAAAAGTGACGTTGTTATAGGTCACATCACGAACAAGCTTCACTTTTCTGAGTGAAGCCAGTGAGTAAGCTGGTGCTGCAAAGCTTTCACAGTTATCTAAAGATAAAACCAACTATCTGTTTTGATCAAGAAATCTTTCATCAATAGTTTGTCTAACCTCAGGGATCATTAAAAATATCTGTAAAATACAAACACAAAGTGTTAGCATACTTTGTGACATGAAAGATCAAACAGAGTGATGGTGCCGTGCTGAAAGTAGTCTGAAATATTGACAAGAGACCCCACTGAATTAATTAGACTATAAAGTTTCATGAGCAAAGCTGTGTTAACAGTGTGGTATTGTTTACTATTTATGTGAAAAATTATCAATATCAATTTGCAAAAGCATTTAGAAAAGAAAGAGGAATAAGATGAAAAGATTACCACGAGAACTAGCACTACCACTTTGCTGTGTTGCACTATCCAGTTTCTGTCATTATAGTTGCTCCCGGTTTTTCCTGTTCTCATTTTACAGGAAAAAATCATAAAAGGCACTAGAGATTAAATGATCAGTGTTATTGTCAAGGCATTTTAAACAAGAATGCAGAGTCCTTGGGCCAGAGCTCCAGCAGTTCAAGGCAATCTTTAATCCAGCTTTGTTTCTCTTCCCTGTGTTCTCAATTTGTGTGTCTTGATGCACATTCACAATGAAATATCTAAATTACATCACAAAAGGCTGTTGTCTTTTCAGAGGAGAAGCTGTAACATTGAACTAGAATAACACCAGACATTATTACTGAAATGGCAAAATCCAAAAGTCCATGGAAATGAAGTCTGCACTTGAGGATACAGATAATTGATTCACCTAAACAAAATGCTGTAGTCTATAAATAGCACTGTAAACAACCAAAGTACCATTCCTGCAGGAAACACATTTTCAAATTCCACTTTTAATCTTCAGAACTCTTGGACTGCACTTGATGAGGAACAGAACCATTTGTAAGAGCTCACTGGCTTTATTTTCTGGATTTCTGAGCATTTGCTGCACTCAATAGCTTCAATGGAAACTGCTGATGCTCAGGACCACTGCAAAATCCATCCATATATGCATGTCTATTATTTACATTGATATTAATATGTTAGTTATATTAGCTATATATATAGTCACTAGTACTTCCAACTGTGTGACTGATGTATAGCAAAAACATTTATCATAAAGGCAATACAAAAGTACCACTATTTTGCCAATGCACATACTAGCTAGAATACTCTGGTGCAGGCACAAACAACTACGGGCAGTACAATAATAAATAAATAAGTAAAAAACAAAAAAAAACCCTTCAGCAGATTAGAGAAGCTTTATGGATATCATCCTGCTGTCAGGGTTTTCTTTACTGATTTCAATGGGAGAGAGCCCTAAATACAGTGTGTCTATTGATTCAAACTTTTTTTTTTTTTTCTTACTTGGGATAACAGAACAACTAAGTGACATGGAAGAAAATATTAAGGAAAATAAAATTACTACTTTAATTGCCTTAGGCCACATTTGGAAAATTGAGGAACTAGCTTGCTGGTTGCCAGTGTAACCAGTACGCTCTCGATTTCTGAAGCTGTTTCCTCTGCTAAGAATAAGCCCCAGAAAACATTCATAGCAATTGTAATTTCTGAGACACTCTGTACAATTTCTATAGTCAGTCAAATTTAAGCAGTTTAACAGATTCCTTGATTCTTGTCTTGCTTTTTCATTAAGCCCTCTAAACTGGACTTCTTGTCAATAAATAAAACTATTGACGTTAAAAGGTCACATCTCTGACCTTTCACATGTTTCTCCTGCTCTGTATCTATATACACTGTATACTTTACCTCGAGAAGAGATTCTTTTATTTAAGAGAGCTTAAACTGTTCAAATTTGTAATGTACTGGGGATTTTGGAATATCTAGAGGGCTTAGTGGATAAAGAACTGACCTTTCATCTCTGAACTCAGTTCCCATCCAACCTAAGATAAGTGGAAGAGTTTTGTGTCAGCTGCCCATGTAATAAAACTAACTTTACCTTGTATCATTCAACACAATTTGGCATGACTGGCAGTTTTTTCCTCTCAAGAGAAGCATGTTGAATATGGAAAATGAATTGCTTCTGTCTCTAGAGAGGGTGGTCCTCCAGGTTAGTCTTTGAAATTATAAATGGGAAGTGCTGGAAAGCTCGTATTTTTGCTGGTTGCCAGCTCCATATCAAATGGATAGATAAACACACTTTTAAATCAGCGATAGAAGATGATTTACAAATACAAATATGTAACCACTTAAATTACTCTTCCTCACCCAAATGGAAACTATGCAATGTTGCCCAAAGTTGGTACAAGTAATTCTAAGGTCTATACTTGCTCCTATAGGTAGTAAATTTTGACACATATCACAAGAGAACATGTTTATGTATTTTCCCCCAGGGAAAAAACTTCTGCAGATTTTCAAAGAACTACAACTTCCTTATTTCCCTCTACGTAAGCCTATACTTCACAGCAGCTGATACGCTGATGGGAGGCTGGGGGGAGCCCACCTCCACCCCCACTAGAGACACTTCCAAGCAAGTGACTCCGAGAGGCCAGTCTCCCCAAAGCTGCGGAGATCCTTTCTTTTCGCAAGCTGAGTGTTGCAGCCTCTGCGGGGAGTGGCTGTCTATGCGCAGAGCACTAGACACGGTAATCAAAGACAGGTCCCTTCTACAGCACAGTAGTGCTCAAACCACAGCACCGGGGCTTATGTTTTCTGCTGGATATGGTGCTCTTCCACTGGGAACATTTTTTAGAAAGAAGTTTTGATTTGTTTTGATTAGAATGATGTACTATGCCTTTGTGACAAACTTTATAAAGAAACCAACAACCTGAAATGTGAATTCAGTTCATTTTGTTCCTGAAACTCGGAACCTGCAATCAGTTAACATGCACCCAATAATTAACTGGATGTTTTCTGTCTAGTGAATGTATTAATTATCTGCAATATAACATAATGCTCCCTCTTCTCTGGCAGTCCTTGGAACTAAGTTTGTTTCATCTGATACTTTTTATGACTCTTGAGTAATATAAAACCATTTTCTTAAATAGCAATAGAAAACTGCCTTAGAAGTATTTCTGGAGACAAGATACTTTTATAAACAAGAAGACCGATGTC
>VZTO01008917.1:1869-4369 GCA_013400615.1 Syrrhaptes paradoxus | reverse complement strand
TCTGTATCTAATGACAACTACTATATTTATTTCTGTTACCATCCGATGTTCCATTTCTTATTGTTATGCTTAACAAGAGTCTTATTTCATCTATCTTTTGACACTCATTTCCAGATGAGATCAGTTCAGCACTCCGCATAGTGTAAACCTAAGACCATAATGAGAAAAAAATATTAATTTTACAATTAAAAGCATTATTTTTCACTTTTACATATATGATGCAAGGATATAAATCAAGGGAATATACATTACTTTTAAAATTAATTCCAGAACATTTTCTAAACCTCTTTAAAATATTTCACTTGAAAGCATCTCTGTTTTCAACAGAAGCAACTAGAAGTTTAATAAACAAAGACTTTGTGGAAGTGCCAAGCCACAAACAAAACTTAAATGGTTTTAGAAAGGGAGTTTGAAAAATAATTCTTTATTGAATCAAAAATAATGCAACCCTTCTACTTCGTGCCTTGTGGTTCAAAAGAAGCCTTGTGACATCTATCAGCATGGTTTAAGGCCTCTAGCCACAACTTTTATTTAAATACCAGTTTAATTTATAATCCAAAGCAGAGATTAAATGCATAGCAGGCAATAGAATCCTAGTAGTATATTATAAACTTCTGGGTTTGATGATCCCAGTGCAGTTGTTCCCAGCCCAAATTTGACACTGCTATACTATTGTTCCCATACTACTGTCTACTGAAGTACCACCTGTGTAATCACTTAGACTGGAGCTGGAGTTACTATTGCAGCCTGGGAATTTCTGCAATAACATGCAGTTTAAAATCATAAGAAAATAAGTACAGGCATAATGGTTCAAACTAAAGGTCTAGCTAGTCTCATATTCTGTCTCTGACAATGTCCTGTAGCAGACGTCAGGGGGAGAGGATAAGAACCAGGCAAGCATGTAATACTGTTTTGCATATTCGTCCAGCCTGTAGCTGTCTGTAATTCAGGCTTCTTCAATTAGAGTTTTTTATTTTCTTTTCTTCATAAATTGGAACCCACAACATTTTTAAACAGCCACAGTGTATATCAATGAGTTCCACAGATTAGCTGTAAATTGTATAAAGAAGTATCTCCTTTTGTTTGTTTTGAACTTGCCAGCTGCTTCTTTCACCTGGTAGCTCATATTCTTTTATGGCAAAGCACAGGAATCAATAATTCTCTATGTGCATTCTCAAGGGTGGTTAAAGATTTTGTAGACTCTTCTTATCAGTTGCTCCCTTAACTATTTTTTGTTATTTTATTATATAATATTTATTTATCTTCCTCATACTGCAGTGCCCTGATCTATTTAATAATTTTTAGTGTATGGAAGCATTTCTATATATCTGATCATTTTTATTGCTCTTTTCTGTCCTTTTTTTCAGTTTTGGATAGAAGAACCAGAAATGCCTACTTTGTTGAGAGAAGGCTTGATTCATATAGTAATTAAATATAATTATATACCATACCCTACTGTGCTGCAGGGATGTGTACGAGAATTCAGTATCACAGTCAGTCATTTTGGTTTCTCTGACACTGAATGTCAGTGTGGTAGGTTCAAGCCTTAGAAGAGGCTGAAAGCTACAACATTCGAGTGCTTACAAAGTACTAATCAGCTTAGTCTTTTTGGAGCCTAAACTCTCACGCTGTAATCAATGCTTCCATAAGGCACTTGCCTGAACATCTGGCACACACTAAGCCCCTGTTCATTTCTGGTACAAAACCTTGTCACAAAATACTTCAGAGACAGTGCTTCATTATCCAGAGCACCAGTCTGCTCTCCAACTCAGCTTCACAAGTATGTGATTCTGGCAAGTGAGACCCATCATTACACCCAGATGTTTTTTGGGGGTATTGTGCCTTTAAGAGCCTCTTGGTTCCATCTTTTGAAATAAAGTCATCTGAGGTGGTACTGATCCCTAAGCTCAGGTGCTGCATGAAGCAGATTCTTTGGTCAGTTATGGAGCTGTACAGCTATCATAGTTCTTACATAGAGAGGAGAACTAAAAATCTCCCTTTGAACTGGTCACTGAAGAGCATGATGTGGGTCCATGGGAGCAGCTCCCCAGATTGCCTCATGAACAGTTTCCAGAATCAGGAATAAAGCAGAAGACTTTGATGTTCCTCCCAGCTAGCTACCGGAGGACCTAAATAAAAAGGTCTTGGAAGAGTACACCCAGTAAGGAAGAAATGACTCTCTATGGTTGCCTAGAGGTTGTTCTAGGCCTCCAAACCTCAGACCCTGTTTAACTTCAGACATCTAATCTTCCTTCTCATTAATGCTAGGCTTTTTCTGGCAAACAGAGGACCTCATGTAGCCCTGTCAAAGTGAAAATTATGCTCAGCCCAGTGAGCTAGACTTCATCTCGTCTTTCACGTGCTTGGAATTTTTTTTCCAGGATTAGCTGCCCCATCACCTTCCCAGGGACTGAGGTGAGGCTGACTGGCCTGTAGTTTCCTAGGTCCTCCTTGTCCTTCTTGAAGACAGGAGTGACACTGGCTTTCCTCCAGTCCTCGG
>VZTO01008916.1:1729-14642 GCA_013400615.1 Syrrhaptes paradoxus | reverse complement strand
ATAATTTGTACTACCTAGTGTAATAAGGATGGTTTTCCTTTACCGTTAGTCAGTAAAGAATTAAGAGATCTGTGTGGACTTAAAGTGCTCTTTGTAGGTCTAAATCGTCTCCTTTTTTTTCACCTGGAAAATTTTTCCTAGCAGTCTTTGAAATTTATAAACAGTTATCCAGTACTTCAGTCTTCTGGATGTTTGAAAATGTGTACTGAACCTGGACAGATCAACCCCACAGTGCATGCCTGAGAATGCTGATTCTGTAACAAAGAATTGAAATGTCTTTTTTTTTTTTCTGTGTACATTGCGTCTGTGTGGACAGCCTGTGTAACAGATCCTTAACATGTCATCTACTGATATGTGCACCTGGGTTACACAGCGCTCACTTGTGGCTCTGAGAAGAGGCCTAAAGAAGGCAGTCACTAAATTGAGGTAGCACTTCTTTGCACTGCAGTCAGTGAACTTCTGGATTTTCTTGCCACAGGAGATGGTAAAGACAGAGAGTGTCAACAGGTTCAAAATAGGGTTAGACAAATTTGTGGAAAATATATTCACAAACAGATGCTAAAGAAGAAAGGCAGAGATGTGCCTTCTCTGATGACTGTTCGGAGAGAAAGACCAATGGATCACAGAAAGTAATTAAGCTTATACAATTTCTTTAAACAGCATCTTTTACTGCTGCTGATAGACTATTATCTATTACCAAGCTGAGCTATTGGCCTGACCCAGTTATGTATCTCTCATAAAGTCAGAGTGAGATAAGAAAATGCTCTTCCATATCCTATGAAGAAAAGAACAGGGGCTTGTGAGATTTTAACCTCCTGCTTTGGCTTCAGGGCAGCACAGGCCAGAAGGTACCATAAGGAAAGAACCTAAGTCATTAAGGGGTGATGATTTTAACCTATATTCAAAAAGATCCAAAATCTGAGAGGACTGAAGCTGCTGTTGTGAAGTATCTATGGAGCTTTAGAGACTGCAAAACACTCAGTGCCTAGAAGGTTGATGAGCTGCTGTTATCCTGTGGCTGGGAGGTCTTCTAGCAAGTAGAGAAATTGTCTGAGAATGGGTATCTCTTTCTCATATACCTTGTTTTTTGGGATTAAAGGTGTTGGGCACTGCATAGGAATAGTATGGATTTAATGTACCCTCCCAAGGTCGTCACACTGCAAAGAGGATGTAAGAGAATTCGGGCCTCAGAAGAGCATATGAAGCACTCTTTTGGATGCTGCAGCTGGACTATATCTGACATCACAGGTGGAGCGATAGGTTATTTTCATTTTGAAAATTGCTGTAACGTGGGTCTCAAAGTGCTTATGAATACATCAGCAAAGACTGTTGGGATGGGATAAGAAAATATGCGTATCACAGCCATATGCTATCTAATCACAGGCAGAAAGGCTTTTAGGCAGACACTCCTTTTCTGCAAGAGAGGATTAGCAATATTTCTAACAGGTGCTTGCCTAATCCATTCTTACACGTCTCTCCTACTGTGGGGTTCATAATCAACCAGTCCATTCCCCTGTGTCTGCTGCTCAAAGCGTTATTTCCTCCTCTCTCAGTATTTGACTCAAATGTTCCCTGTTCCTCTGAATACTACTTCCTGCCACCAGCAGGTCTAAATTTATTACATTTCTGCTAGGGGTCTGTTACAATGCAAAAGTAAGAAGCATTGGAATTTTAAAAAGATGTGACTTGAGAAAAGTTTTTCCTTTCCTCTAGAGAGGCCGTATGAAGAAATGAATGTGAGAGGAAATGCATAATTTTGTCTGTTTGCTTGCCATGATGTATAAGACAATAGAATGTTTCCAGAGGTGAGGAGGTAGTAGAATAGCGTAGTGTAGTATAGTGTAGGGTAGGGTAGTATAGTATAGTATAGTATAGAGGAGTTTAACTTCTTGAGCACTTCAGGGCTGACTAAACGTTAAAGCTTGTTATTAAGGGCTTTGCCCAAATGCCTCTTAAACACTGACAGGCTTAGGCCACGGACAGCCTCTCGAGGAAGCCTGTTCCAGTGCTTGACTAACCTCTTAGTAAAGAAATATTTCCTAATGTCAAATCTGAACCTCCCCTGGCACAGCTTGGAGCCATTCCCACATGTGCCGTCTCTGGATACCAGGGAGAAGAGATCAGCAGCTCCCTCTCTGCTTCTCCTCAGAGAGCTGTAGAGAGCAATGAGGTTGCCCCTCAGTCTCCTTTTTTCCAAACTAGACAAACGCAGAGTCCTTAGCTTCTCCTCATAGGAAGTGAAGTTCTTGCAAGTTTTGTTAATGTTTTAAAAACTTCTGTAAAACTAAAAGCTCCAGAATATTTCAGAATTCAAAATGTGAAAGGTTTCTGTTGTATCTGAACACCAACATGATGTGGACATAAGAGAAAATTAGTTACATACATAGATTTGTTAGTTTTCCATAAGAACACAGACGAAAGGGTCCCACTGTATTAAGACTAAATTAGAAGCATGGATCTGTAGATTTTTTTTAATGATCCCTTTAAACACTCACTAATTTTTGTTAATGAATATGGAAATTTGCCTGATTGATCACTAATTACAAATGAACTACACTATTGGATTAGTGATGGTATTTCTTGGACAAAGGAAATTGAATTCTCAAGGTTAGTTTTCTTACAGTAAGCCAAATGTTCCCTGGCAGTCTGCAGCACCATTTGCATTTCAATTAGATTGTGGCTCTGTGCCACTAGTTACCATACCTTGTCTTCAGTGTAGTCATCCATTGACTGAAAAATGAAAGAGCACTAATTTTTTATTCTAAAAGTTGATTTCCTATGTGTAATTTTTTTGTAGTTTATGTGTGAAATCAGATCCTATAGTTCTATCTCTAATTTTAAAGGGATAAATCCAATACATTTGAAAGCTTAGTATCATACATAATTTTCAACATATATTATTAATATCCCTAAAGACAGTTGGTGATGATACTGGCAAATTCGTTGAAAGTTCCACTCACATAAAATGAGAAGCTAACTTAAATTTCTAGAAGAAGGAGACTTTCCAAATTTGTATTTCAGTGGTGTCTTCAAACTGAATGTTTCACTTCACTGCTTCTTCATTAGCAGGGACAACTGCTTTTTAGTGAATAGGAATGCTTCTGATTGCTTTTCCTTTTTGTTTTTTAATTTTAAATTTTTAGTTAATATATAAATATACAAACATGTCAGATAATAACCTGTTTCAGTAGTACTTAGAATTTTCCTGTTTTTCATTGGTTGCTGCATCCATTTCTCTAAGCAATTTTTATACTAAAAATCAGTACAGAATAACATACTTAGTTCTGATGAGGAATAGATACAATAAATAGAAGTTACCTGTCTTTTAATTTTTTTATTTGATATCCTGAATTGACCAAACCATGTAAAGGCAAACTTACTGGGGATTGAGTGCACCCTCAGCAAGTTTGCCAACAACACCAAGCTGTGTGGTGTGGTCAACACCCTGGAGGGAAAGGATGCCATCCAGAGGGACCTTGACAGGCTTGAGAGAAGGGCCAATGCAAACCTCACAAAGTTAAACAAGGCCAAGTGCAAGGTCCTGCATGTGGATCGAGGCAATCCCAAGCACAAATACAGGCTGGGCAAAGAATGGATTGACAGCAGCCCTGAAGAGAAGGACTTGGGGGGTGCTGGTTGGTGAGAAGCTGAACATGACCCGGCAGTGTGCACTTGCAGCCCAGAAAACCAACCATGTCCTGGGCTGCATCAAAAGAAGCATGACCAGCAGGTTGAGGGAGGTGATTCTCCCCCTCTACTCTGCTCTCACAAGACCCCACCTGGAGTACTGCATCCAGGTCTGGAGTCCTCAGCACAAGAAGGACATGGACCTGTTGGAGTGAGTCCAGAGAAGGGCCACGAAGTTGGTCAGAGGGCTGGAGCACCTCCACTGTGAAGACAGGCTGAGAGAGTTGGGGTTGTTTAGCCTGGAGAAGAGAAGGCTCCAGGGAGACCTTAGAGCAGCTTCCATACTGAAAGGGGGCTACAGGAGAGATGGGGAGGGACTCTTGATCAGGGGATATAGTGACAGGACAAGGGGTAACAGTTTTAAGCTGAAAGAGGGGAGATTTAGATTGGATATTAGGAAGACATATTTTCCTGTGAGGGTGGTGAGGCAGTGGCCCAGGTTGCCCAGAGAAGCTGTGGATGCCCCATCCCTGGAGGTGTTCAAGGCCAGGCTGGATGAGGCTTTGAGCAACCTGGGCTAGTGGGAGGTGTCTCTACCCATGGCAGGGGGTTGGAACTTGATGATCCTTAAGGTCGCTTCCAACCCAAACCATTCTATGATTCTATGAAGTCCTCTTTTGGCAATTTCTGGGTATTTGGAAGTCCTTTTTGTTATGCCTGAAAGACATATAAATAAAAAATGGTAAAGTGGACTCCCTATCTGCATACAGTCTCTGTCCTTCCTGTCTTTCCTCTTGCAGAACTTAAAATGTCTAAAGATTGAATGCTTTAATGTCCTCTCCAATCCTTAACTGAATAATATGGCAGTGTGCTAAATCAAGATCATTGATCTAGTACAGAAATATGGAGACCTTTGACAAAAACAATAGAAGCTAACAGAATCATCACTCTCCAAAATTTTTCTTTTTGTTAAGCTGAATGAATATGGAATTTTTTATTCTGTACCTTTGGAATGACACTCTAGACTTGGAGTGGGGGTTGGCACCTGTCACCTAAAACAATAAGTAGGAAATAAATGCATTCAAATTACCATTGTACAGATTAGACAGTGTCAAAGAGGGTGTCGTCATTCTATTGTTAGTATTAAGAGCACATGAAAGAAATCCAATGAGACATTGTGTATAGAGTTCTCAAAAGTGACTGTAGAGAGCAAGAGAGAATTTATTGTCAGCATGTTCTAGTGCTGATATCAAATACTTTCCATCTCAAGCTCTACCTGATGAATGTCTAGTGAGTCTTGTTGTTATATATTAATGTTTTATTTTATTTTCTTGCATTTTAGTTTCCTGATTGTTGCTGTATTGTATTAAGTTGCATTTTCAATAATTTGAAGTGATAGGCTGCTTTCAGCACTGCTTTAACTGCGGCCAGACCAACCCTGCTTACACTCTCGTTAGATTTCAAACTAAGCAGGTCCATGTGAATCATCTTTTTAACCTTCCAAATACAGTTCTTGTTGCAGCAATGTGGATAAGTGGTGACTCAACAGACAGAACTGTGTGGTACAAGTCAGAATTGAACAGTTTTCTCACCTTAATTGCTCTATGCTGGTAAAGATGTTGGCTTTCAGATGTGAAGAAAAATAGTTTCCACTTAGAATAATTTTAAAACAAACAAACCAACCTGAGGCTTTTTTTGTGTGTATGTGCAAATGCAGCATATTTATCACAGTTTGCAGTAGCTTGTTTACTGGTTTGTTTTATGTTCCCTTCCTAATGTCATCAGAGTGCTCCTGGGGAAAAACCTAAAACAGCAAACATCAAACTGACAATAGGCAGGATAAGTATTCCCAGAGCTTGCATCATCTGAAACAACCGCAATAAATAATTAAGTGCAGCCATAGCATCAAACAAATGTTTGACCAAGAAGTGACTGCATTTTAAATGTCAGCAGAGTCAGGTTCTGGTGAACAGCTGCATGGAGCAAATTTAACAGCAAGGAATCTGAAAATGTCCCATTTCTATACCAAATGGCAATTGGTAATATGACTTATTATCACTGAAGCACAGATGTGCTCAATGGAGATCAGTTGATTGGGATCATCCGTATGGAGATTCTGTATGCATAGGACTATGAGGCTCCAACGGAACTGTGTTAAAAACTGTAGCTTCTTCTCAGGCCTCTTTTTAAGGAAACTGTGCTGTCAAACCTATATAAAAAGAAATTACAAGAATATCTGAGCAGTCACTTTTCCTCTGCTCCACACATCAGCATGCTCTTTCAAGTCTTTTCATGGTCCCATCTGTGGTCCAGGCCCTATGGAATGGGCTTTGTGAAGTTTTGCAGAAAGAGGGAATGCTGTGTATTATGGATTCCCTGTTTCTGGCCATGCTAGAGGTATAACAGGTAGATTCATGTAGGTGGCAATGCTTCAGACCCCATCTTTTTAATGTTGTTTTTCTTCCTTTTGCCAGTCCAAACTGGCAAAATGTTAATGGATGTTGAAGGCAGTCTACCTCACTAGTGATACTAGTAGATCCTCAAGTAATACTCTTTCAGAATCAATAAACATTAGGAATTCTTTTGTTTAGTCTGTGGAGGAGCATTACTGGTATGAATTGTAAGAATATAATGGTCATTCCGTACATTAAAAGAATGTATAGTATCCTTCAATATAGTCTTTGGGATAGGCACTTAAGCCCTCAAGTGGGGTAGACAGGCATCCAGGTACTCGCTTTGAGAATGAAGAAGCTGAACCTCACCCAGTAACTGCATGCAGAAGAAGTTTGCAGTACTCCTAAAATACATTTTAAAAATGACAGCTGCTTCTGGGATTTTAATTTGTTCAAGGAGATCATTTCAATTATGAAGTGAATATTCTATTACAGCTTAAAGCTACACTAATGTGTTTAAACCTTTCTCAGTTTAAAGCTGTTGTTAGAAGGGGATTTAAACCAAGGCTTTCTGCTTTGATCTGCTTGACTAAGATACTATAGTGTCTACTGTGAAGGTATATAAAGGCCTAGTTAGAGTGCATGGAAATAGGAGCAAATTCTTGTCTACCGTAAATCAGCATAGCTTTATTGTAGTCAATAGAACTATATGGAACCTCCTCTATGAACTGGAATCTCCTACTGTTCCAGTTTGCAGTAGGAATTTGTCTTTTGGAACTTCTTCATTGTGTGCTTCTAGCGATATCTTTAAAAAAAAAAAAGTCCATAGATACCATTGATATATAAGCTTTGAGGCTTGTGAAATTGCTGTGTATTTTAACAAAGAATAGATAAATGAAAAAAAGATGAAAAGCAAACATTATTTTAACACCTTTATAAGGTATAAAGAAGAAAGTGGTCTTTGCTTCTCACAAATTTACAGTAGGCATTAGGAGACTACAGGAGACCCCAAGGAATTAATATCAAAACTTGGAGTGCTGCAGTGAATCTGTTCCTGCTGCAGGTGAATGCTGTTCTTTCAGGGTAGCTTTCTGTTCCTGTATTAGTTATATCAGAAAAGTCCTGGAATCTGTCTTGGGTGCTTTACTGCAATATTACCTGAGAACAGGCAGCTCTATTCTCTTGGTGTGATATTTAAGGAACTTTGTGATACTTCTTAGAGTTTTACTGTTTTAGATGTTTAGCCCTCAAGGATTACCTAGCAGCCAAACAGTAGCTGAAATAGTTGTGTGACTGAGCTTGAGTGTGTAGTATTCTTGACAAAATTACAAATTTAGGACCCATTGGTGCATATCTTAGATAAGGTTACTGTTGTCAGTAGGTGAATTGTATTGTAAAAATAGTTTATTAGTTAAACTAGTCTGAGGACATCTATTCCTGAGCTAGTAATTAAACATTAAATGCCACATTTCAGAGGTCATGAACATGTACAGTGATTGCAATACTGTATTAATAGACTTGTAGAGATAGGTATTTTAAGTTTTAAAGCAGGCATAGGAAAACTTAATCAAAGAATCAGCCAATTCAGCCCTTACGCAGCAGTAAAACCTGAGATTTTTATATGCTTCTGCATTTTCTGCTTCTAAGATGGTGTGCCAAGAGTCAAATTGGAGAAGGATATCATCCTGTATCCAGGATGAAACTGGTAATTTACCAAAAAAACCCTAAACCCTTCATGAATACATCAACTGAATTTTGCAAATACATGTGCCTGAATAGTTCAAGATTTAAGTACATCCTTTTTCAGAAAGCAATATGTACATTGCTGTCTCAGTATGAATAAACCAAAATTGTCAATGTTTCATTTATTTTTACTGATTGCTACACAGACCATCAGAGAGATGACAGCTGAATGCTCTTTATTTGTTATTACTTTTCATAAGCTTCTTCTTTAAGTTGTTTTCTGTAAATATTGCTACAGGGTGTCTGTTAATTGCATCCACTACATGGGTAATGATGACTGAGAAAATTAATAAAATATATGCATAACTTGATGGATTTCTGTGATTTCCACAATTTGGACTGTGTTCTTCACGTCCTGACATGCTCAGTCTTCCTGATCTCAATTACAGCTAGTGAAGTATCCCTTAGTGTAACGTAGCGGGTTCTGCAACATCCTACCTACTAGAATAAAAGTCCTGGGAAATTATGTTAAGCCAGGACTTCCTCATGCTCTAGCAGCTTTTGGAAGCCACAGGATTCTATTCAGAGTCATAGTCTTCTCAAAAATGGCATATAGCCAAAGGCTATGCATTTGTGTCCTTCCTCCCAAAATGCCCTCTGCCCCCAACTGCAGCTGAAGTATCTGTTCCATTACTGGTCATAAATGTCACTGATGACATACTGCCATTTCAGACAGAATCAGTGGCTGTCGTGCCAAAGTCAGAAAGAGACTTTGCTTTTATTATCACTGCTGGCAATGGCTGGGGGGAGCGGTGGGAGTTATTCACGTGAAGTCTTCTCTCCTGGCCACTAATATTAGACTACATGACTACTCCAAGCTTACTTAAGCCCCGAGTCTTTCATAGCATGTGGACCTCAGTGTTTCTTGTCTAACAGTTACTGTAGTTTAAATAGTTGCTTTACCAATTTTTGACTCTTAACATGTTTGAGAAGATACTGGGATAATGTCATTTGGCGTTTTGGAATATGAGGGTATTCAGCACAGAGAAAGCTAATTTTTTTTGTTTATCACCTTCACAAACTTGTGTCTTATTGCCAGTTTGGGAGACATCCATCATCTGTCTGACATGGTTATTCAGCAAGTCAGAATTGATAAATCTGAATTATCTGGTCTCACTTGTCAGCATGCATGTCATCCTTGAACAAATGCAAAATCAATTCCAAACCAAAGGGTATGCTCCTGCCAATTGTTAACTATTGACTGCAGAATAAGTTACATGTTTCCTAGTGATTAGCAAATGTTAGCAAACTTCTTGACTCACAGCTTAGTTTGGGAATTAGGATCATACATATACTTTGAGGAGGCAGTGGGGTAAAGCACTTAATGCCTCTTCTATTGTGTTCTGAAACATAATTTCTCAGCTAATTCAATTTCTCTGCATCCTTCTCCCCTTTTCTCATGGTGAAAAAATGAAGTTCTAAAAGTCTGTTCAACAACTAATCAGAGAGTTCCTTTAAAGTACAAAATGGACAGAGGAGGGAAAATAAACTAAAAATGGTAATTCAGTACTTCCCTGAGCACACGTCTGGAGTGCATGGCCAGGCAAGGTCTGACTCAGCAAGTCTTCTAGCCAGGTAGCCAGCTCACCTCCCAAGGGCTAAGCAAGTAAGAGCCTCTTCTTTGCTGGGTGGCATCAACTTATAGCTTCCTATGAGAGGAAGTCAAATCAGCTTGTTAAAATTAGCTGCAGCTAACCTTTTTGAGTCTGTGCAAAATGAACTTGAGGTGCTTTAAAATGCTTGCTTGTGGGTTTCCATTTCTCAGCTGGAACATATGCCCTTAAATCACCCACAGTGCACATGTGATCTCTCTCACAAGGTCATCCAGGAGGGCTAGTCGTCTGCTGAGCGTAAACTTCTTGAGCATTTCCATTCATAAGGGAAGGAGAAACACAGCTTTTTTATACACAGTTAGTGCAATAGACAGTTGAGCTGAGTTACAGAATGACTTTGAGGACTAACTAGACTTACGAATGTACTTGATGACACCCAAGGTTGTTGCTGTTCCTTCTTACTACTAGTTATCGATGCAATTTAACATGTAGAAAGCCAGAACCTCGAACTTGCTATTAACTGCATGTTACTAACTACGCAGTCTGAATGCTACTGTGTCAATTTTTTTATAGCTCAGAAGATGTGTGAAAGTAAGGCCACTGAACCAGAACAGGTCTAGCTGCATGGATTGACTTAACCATTGAATGTTTTTAGATGCCCTCCTCTCAGAAATCTACATATTAAAATAAAACCTAAAAAAACCCACCAATCTTTGTATGCCCCCACCCCAGTGATCCTGGCAACTCAAGTTATTTAAAAAAAATAAGAAGAAAAACTAAGATAAATACTGAAGCATTCTATGAAGAAATAAAGGTGCTGTGGTTCTGTGAAAATGTTGACTCAATTAATTTAGGGAGATATTTAATGTAGTGAGACCATAAGATAAACATAAATTAAAAATAACTTCTACTGCAGTTTTTTTATAGGGGACTATTCTATGCCTACTGTGTCTGGTTTTCTCTCTTTAATTTGATGAATAATAAGATAGACCATTCTTTTTCTCAGTTTTGTGGAAAACCCTAGAGTTAAAATTATGAATATAAGTGTACATACATTTTCGTGTAACTGATCTTTATTGCAACCTAGAGAGCAATATAAAAATCCTTTAGGTGGAGATAGCCAGCTATCCCCCATAACTGTGTCTAGCATAACAGACAATGTAATATGGTATGGAGATTTTTGTTTTTATTCTTGAGCTTTAGAGATTTCCAAACATTAAGAGTAAGTATTACATTTTTAAAATGTGAAAGCACCTACTAAATTCTCCTTCAGTAATTACTGTAAAATAATTTTACCTTCATCAATTGAGAGATGTTGAGATCCAAAATATGAGTTAATAGAATTGAGTATGTCCAGTTTTAATACTTCAGTTTCTCATTGATTCACACGCAATGAGTGATTACAAATATTAATTCAACATCTAATTCATAATTCAAAAATATAAATTTTTACAAAACTTCTAAGCATTTTTGATGGCAACTATAAAATAATGATTCTGAGACTGTCAGTCAGGGGATCTTCAGGGGCTCTCAAACAAGGTGTTGGGGTCTTTGCTTCTGTGTCTACATGCTTGTTTTATGACTTTGCAGACCTGCATCCAAACTGCAGAACTGTGTTTGCTTTGATCACATCTGAACAAGATAGAGTACATGCAGAGCAAGTAAAGTAAAGTGTATAATGAATATGCTTACACAATCTCAGAAGAAAAAATGATGTCTAAAATGTAAAACCACTGAAGACCATGGGTGTCCTGGAGTAAGGATACAATCCATCCTTTACCACACTCACCAGGCTAGGTGTTTCACAGCCATTTACTTCACCAGCATGAGTACTTCAATTGAGTCACACTTTCTTAGCAATTCTCTGCATTTGATTGGTTATTCAAAAAGCTGACTATGTTTTCCAACCTGGCCAGTTTTCAGATGCATTTGTGCAAAAAATTTACAGGGTAATTTCTTATCTTAATATATGATTTAGAGGACAATATTTCTTAGCCTGCTTGTTACTTTTCATGCTATATCAAATTACTACTACTCAGATATTTTAATCTAAAGTGCTAGAAATTCTTTGCTAACTTAATGAATAGGTTAGCTCCTTACCTTCTAATACAAAAAACTTTTCACAGATTATTTTGCTCTTGTTATTTCCTCTTTTGGAATGCTTATTAACAGTTGGTCTATCCTAACAATTTTTCTTCTCTTCTTTGAGTTTAGTACATTAAAACATCCTCCTCTTATATGACAATACTCTTCTTTCTAGTGTTGTTTTCTTTTGTACCATTTATTGTTTCTTTAGGGCAACTTTGCAAGACAACTAATTAAGCTTTTTTTCAAGAGATTCTGACAAATTAACTATTTTATGCATGGAGGAAAAAGCTAATCAAGTCTCGGGTACTAAAAATTTCAATTTTCTTGGACACCTAGCTATCCTTGATCAGTTTTATTTTTGATATGTTATGTGATGGTTGCTTCTGAAAAGTACTTCAATTGTTCTTACCATATTTGCTGGTTTGTACTGCATGATGGACAGTCTGTCTTTGTCAGCCTTGTCCTATCTCCAGTTCATGTCCCCTAGAAATTACCTATCCTTTATGGTACTCTTTGCAAGAATAAATCAAGATAAGAAAAAATAATAGAGATATAGAAAACATTATACATTTAGATCCTCTAAGAATATTTTAAAATATATTTCTTACATTGATCTTGATTAACTAATTCATTCATTATTTTTTATGCTACTAATAATATATGTTGGTATTATTAATGCAACTGCACCAGTGCTAAAAAATAATTACATATTTCAAGCGGCAGAAGAGTAGAAGTCTTGCCTTTTACACTCTTAGCTATCATTGGATTTTCACCATTCCCTTTCTGGTTCTGTTATTATGAAGTTCTTTGAATTGCCTAAGCAGTCGATGGGAGAGGTACTTACCTCCTATCCACAGTTCTTGATATCAGCTAAACAATGCGTGAAAGTGTTTTATAGAAAGAGACAGACAGCGGAAGAGATACGGAGAAACTAGAGATATGAAGTGACATTACACATTTTATGAAATGACAAAAGAAAACATGCTGAAAGTCAAAAACCTCAGCAGCAACAGCATTTTTAGAAGACCCAGTATCACAGTAAATAAGATTGTTCAGAGGCTTTTGGCAAAGGGAATAAGGTTTTGTCATTGTTCTCTGTTGGTAAATTATCCTTGAAAAAATGAAAATGCTCCTAGCAAAGAATAACTAATGCTAGGAAAATGTACTCCTAGCAAATAAAATAACTAATGCTTTTAAAGTAGAATCCTATCCAAAGGAAAAGTTTATGGCACAGTTATGGAGCAGATAACATCTTTGAAAATTGCATGCTCCCATTCCTTTCACTGCAGTGAGAACTTCTTATTAGTTCATTTTGTGTGGCGTTAAAACTTTCCTTACGTAGGCTTTGTGGCTTCTTTCTAATTTTATTATTTTTCCTCTTTGATATTCTGCTCTGGCAAAATTGTAACTTAGCGCTGCATATTGGCAGTAATTGGAAAAATCACAGGGCTGCTCATATTCAGGATAGGGATGACAGGATTTCAAATAATTCAATTAATTCAACATTGC
>VZTO01008915.1:16621-36508 GCA_013400615.1 Syrrhaptes paradoxus | reverse complement strand
TATCATGACTGACTGAAAAAGTTGAAGTTTTACCTTACCACTCAGGAGAAAGAAAAGGAACATAAATAATGAAGCTTAACATCTCTTCTATTTCTTCCTTGCTTCCCACCATCTTGACAATTTTTTCCCCCTCATTTTCTTCCTTTTTCCCCAGCTGAAAATTTAACTGAGTTTTGCTTTGCTTCTTCAAGTCAAAATACTATTTTTCTGCAGCTTAGATTACAGTGACATGCCTTTCCCATTTTTACTGGACAAATATGGAAGATATATTGATCATACAAATTGGGAGAATATTGCTGTAAGTAGTCTTGTCTCTTTAGAGGCCAGAATTAAAATACCACTTTCCTCCATCAGAGCATGTCTAATTACAAATAACTCCAGAAAAGAAGCCAAAGAATGCTTTGGCTCAAGTGTAACATGCTTTCCTCCAAAGATGTGTCTTTAGGCTCCAATACTCTCAATGCATTACCTTTTACAAAAAGGGAAAAGAGAAATCCAACTGTAAAAAAATAAAAACATAATTGATTTCTATTTGACAAAGAGAAGCATGAGAGTTTATTCTTACAAGTACTCTGTGAAGTGCTGCATAAGTAACTACTGCAATTTGTGTCTCTCCAGGGGCAAATGCATGGGAATCCAACATCAGCACTGAAATAAGAGGAAAGACTGAGACACAGACAAAGCGAGAAGCAGCGTGCCCAAGCAATTCTGTTCCTCTACCATCTGTCACAATCACTGCCATTCCCAAAAGACCTGGTTTGGAAAGGCCACTACCACTAATGAGCACTGGAGAAAAGTGGAATCCTGAATCAAGCTACATATAAACATCAAAAAGCCAAATAAAATGGGCAAAGCCCTTAATAAACCCTCAATACAGCAGGACAAAGGTCCACCACTATTGGTCCCAGTGGTAGCTTGCTGGAGTTCATACTAAACCCTTATGAGATACACATGTAGTTAAGGAGAAAGGCCATCATATGGGGTTTGATTAGTTTTACTATTTTTTTTTAATTTTGCACTTTATTTTTGTTTTTGCTGAGTAAAGTATGCTATACCCTATAACACTGAAGAAAATAAACCACAGCATAGCAACAGAAATCAGGCATTTTTATGCCTGCAATAATAATTTATCTAGTCAGTATTTTCAGATTACTTTTTTTGTAATAGAAATTTCAGCATTTCTGACTTCAGAATATAAATTCATGGATTTTTTTTTCCCTGCTTATAAGAGGAAAAACAACAAATATCAGGTAGCTGGTTTGCTCTGTTTGAGATTCTATTACGAAAAAATGAAATGCTATTTAAAGACCACTATCAAAAGGTTATGAAAAGTAACATCATAAACAAAACAGAACATGATGCTTGAATCTTAGTATAGGGAAACTTGTTTCAGCTATAAATCTTGAAGAGGAATCTTGCCTGAGACCTCTGCCTTCTCTTTCAGGAACTGAATGACTTTGTGTAATCATGAACATCTGTAATTACAGAAACCTGATTTTAAGTCCACTAAATGTGACAGAAAAACCTGAACCGACTTTGTTTCATCCAGGGATGATGGTGTTGTTACCTTGGATTCCCAGGCTGGAAGGAACTTCAAGTGAACGTGGTATTTTTGATCTCTAGCACTGCAACTGAGGCTTCTTTTCGTAGTGTGCTCATCCACAACACAGAGATTAAATTATTCCAACAAACTCCTGAGAAAATTCATTCAAACCTTCCTACCAGACAGAGGCTTTCAAAAAACTGACACAACTCACAGTCAACAAAGTCCCAAGAAGGAAGTTGCAACTATCTGAAAACAAAACATCATCATCCAAGAAAAGTTCTGAATTCCAAGAGGAAGTCTTTGGACACGGGCAGATGCTTTGGGACTTCTCTGCTGGTAACAACTGCACATGAAATGTCATTAAGATACTATTGTGATGGACCACAGTTTGAAGTCAACAGACGGTCAGCAGAAAATGAAAGATTTGAAAGAAATGGAAAGGAGAAAGGAAAGCTTGCATTTTAGATAGTGACAGAAGGCATGAGCCTTTTTTTTTTTCAAAGCTGTATCTTTCTCTGCTTATAGTTCCATATGGCTGTATAACATCTAACGAAAGTATATGGCAGTTGCTCTCCTGTAAAGCATTCATCCCCTGAATCCTCCCCCCTCCTCAAATGGCTCCCATCTTATTCCAAGTCAGCAACTCACACTCAGCAATGCCATTCTGACCAGCATTAACATAAGCTCAGGGTCAAAAAAGAAGTGGGCTTCACGGTGCACAGGGAAACTCTGCAGAAATGCCAGAACTCAGCAAGCTTCTGACAGGTGAAAAAGTGAGAAACTCAACAGGAACAGTGTGTATGAGCCACAGAAACAGGGACAGGAGGAGACAGAAGGCTGGCTGTACGGGAACAGCCTCTCTTCCCTCCCACACTTCCCAGGGTCTGTAAAACCCTTAGAGAATCAATCCCTGAAAGGTTGCCTTGGCAAACTGAAGATGTAACTTTGATAATGTAATGCGTCCCTCAACAGTTTTAGTTGGAAACCAGCAGAACAGTAAATACCACACCTAGCAAACAACTAGATTTAGAAATACCATATACATCATATATATGTGTATGCATATACACGTATTAATGTATATATGTCTGTGTACACCTAAAAACCTTTAACCACAGAAATAATAACATTTTTTTAGAATAATAATAGATGTTGAAGCAATTTTAAGAACCTGGAGATTTTTTTCATCTAGAAAATTATCCCATGTACAATATATTGCCATTTAAGAGTTTCTTACTGATGGTTTTTTTTTAAATCGTCTTTTGCTTTAAGTAATCTGTAATATTTCCTTTCTTGATGAAGAGACGTATTTTGTAAAACACAGCAATTTAAAGCACCACTCCATTTCTACTCTTTACATTTTTCAAGTGAATTTCAATGCCTGAAGAAGAAGCTGAGATACTGTCCTAAATAACACAGGGTATAGCATAGACAGCCACAGAGCAGCTTCTCCCTTCTGTCTGTGGCAGTTTTCTATCCCAAAAAGCTTACTGATTAAATGTCATAACCCTAATGACTACTGTGAGATTAAATGCTCTGTATCCTGTGTCAGATACACATTTCTGGAGAGGCCTCAGATAAATATGTAGACTTAAAATCAGAATTAAGTCCTTACAAACACATACAGGCAATGGGAGACAAAGTCCAGCCTTAACTCCTGATAAAAGACATAAATATAAAAGTCTATATCCCTTCTAATATACCTTCAAACAATATTGGTTTCCAAAACACAATATGTAAAATAAGCATGCAAGGAGATTCAGACCCGTGTGTCGTCCAATAAATGTTTGTTAAATTAACTCAAAAAATTCTTTGGCAACTAACTGAATGCACCCCAGGGAATAAACTCAATAAACAGCCTAACCTATCACGTGACTGTTTTACTGCAAAAACATGTGCAGTTTCTTTACACGAACACTTGTTTTCACTGTTCTGTAACGATTCAGCTCATGATGCCTGGCCTCTGCAATTTACTTAGCAAGAGACCAATTGGTATTTTGGTACTTTTTGGTGCCCAAATAAAACCAGCCATCTCAGACTGCTATCATGATGCCAGGTTCCAAAAGCATCTCAGCAGAATCAACATCTACCCTCTACTTGCATATGTCTGAACATTTAAAATTACTTATTTGTTAAATGTGCTCCTGCCTATAATTTAATTAATAATAAAAATTAATACTATTATTTCAGAAATAAATGTATATTTAATTATATTAATAATAACAAGAATTGGAACATTGATATTGCTTAAAAGTAAGTTTTTTTGTCCACACAAGAGACAATACACATGGCAATTGTCCTGTCCTTCCCTGATTTAGAAAAGATCACTTTGTTGTTATCTTTAGAAGTGGCTTAACATATATAATGGTTGCTTCCTTAACACTACATTTTTCTCTTTTGAATTTCAGCAAAAATTTTGGCCACCTAACAGATATAAAATTCACAGTACCATTTAAAGAAATCACATATTCTTCCACTGAAGCTCTATACTAAAAAACGTAAACTGAAACAAAGACCTGCTCTTATCCAGTAATAAGTAGTTATGGACTTCAGATATTATAATTCTACATTAGTCTCTTTTTTAACTTAAAAACTTTTCCACCTCACTCTTCTGTTTCAGTCAATATCATTAACATTCAAACAAAAGAAATGTTCTTTCTCTTTGGTTTGATACGCAGAGGATGGGATGTGTTGCTTGTGAAGAAATATTACAGAGTTTGATGTAGTGTCAAACCATCAGTCACAAACAAACACCTTCTTCAGGGGCAGTATTTTATATACCTTCTGTTCAGGGAAAAGAGTTTCCATACTGGCTGACTGGATAACAACAAGGTTGTTTCAACACACTTCTGTTCATGTATAGACTAAGCATGGGTGTTGATCTTTACAATTCTTCTTACATCAATAGTCCCTTTAGTTCTCAACCCTGTCCACAATGAACTGTGACACACAGATCAGGGATCACTCAATCTTGGCCTTCTGCTCTCCTTTGTCAAAATCTATGAAAACCACACATAAAAAAAAATTACTTATTCTATATCCGTAGTAAGTCTTGCTAACCCAGAATATCTGATGTTCAAAAAAGGAAACCAGTGCAATTCTTTCTATCAAGGGAAATCATTATTTTATATATAACTGAGATCTGTGTATTATGCTTTGATTGCTAGTACAGAATTAATCTGAAGGTCTTTCTACTATGGTTGTCTAGCAGTAACTGCTTATTCAAGGAGTAACTATGAGAGAATATATGGTGTCTAAACAAAACACGGTGACTTATTTAAAAAAGAAGCTCCACATTCTATTCCTGCTCGAGCTGCATTAGATCCACCACCTAGCACCTTAATGACCAATTGTACTTCTTACTTTATAAGTCATCTGTCAACACCACCTCCAAGTTGTCACGTACATCATAACTTCCAAATTTCTGGCTGAGAATGCTTGGATGAGCTCTCCTACCAAACCAGCCTGTGCTGCCGCTTTTTTTCTGGCAACCTGCTGGGACATGGGCAAGCACTTCATCATTATAAACAGTGAAGAATTTCACTATTGCTTTCCTATCCAGCAGGCAGAAAAGCTAGGAGGAGGACACAGAGAGCAGCCTGCAGTGCCGTACAGACCTACAATCTTGCTGTCTAACTGTTCTCTTTACCCTTCAGCTGACACGATTTAGAACCAGTTCATGAAGTTTCATGAGCTAAAGCTCCGTTGACTTTCTCTCTCTGTGTATAGTTTAAAGGCATATTCTGAAAGTTCAGCATCCAAAAGAAGCTTTTAAAATCTAAAAAAACACCTGTTTTATTTTTGTCCAAGCTGAATTTTCATCTAAAAGAGTTTATGCAGTAAGGCTGCCTAATTCTGCCCTTATAATACACACCACCTGTGCACAGTGAGAAACCACGCCCATTTTCCAGATAAAGTTTAGGTGGTCAAGTACTATAGCTGTATTAAAGCTCAGCTTTCTATGAAGTTTATCTTTTTTTCAGCTAAAAGAAGCCAGAGCTTTTTATAGCTTTCCTTCACCCTGCTGGTTCTCTTTGCCAGTAAGGTCTATTTAAAACCCCCATGTTGCCTACAACAGATGAACAGAACCCTGTAACAGAACCCGTCACTTGGCTGTGCCAAAAGCTGGATTTCTTTCTTCTATTTTCTTTATCAAGTCAAGCACATACTGTACTTTATAAAAGTGTTTCCTTGGGCTTATTATAGACAAATTTGATATTTTGCTATCTTGCCCTACTCTTGACACGAGAAAGGAGTTCAGAGAAACTATTCCATAAAAGTTTGACATTTTTCAAGTGCACACAGGAATAATTTATAATTAGAACATATTTTTATATTTAGTGGTTTAGGTCCTCCTGTATTAAAATATATGTAAGATACGTGTGAATGCCATTAGGCTGCATCATGGGACCTAATTTCTTTAGCTAGAAAACTTGAAGTGATAACATCAATGCATTGACTACAAACAGCAAATGAGGTAATTATGAGAGCTTACTGGAACTTTCCAAAAGTAACTCAGCCAAGATTGCCAAAAGATTTGAAGACCCCTGCATGTGGTCAGCAAATCTAGGGCAGAAAAAGAGACCACATGGGGAGCTATGCAAGGCAACTGAAATCTGGTGGGCTTAGCAGCTGTGAAACTCAGACTCTACTGTTATTATTTGCTTGGATCCAGAGATGAGTTTACTACTATGCAGCAAAAGTTATCTGTTCTTAGGATCTTATACTTTTAGTGGCAAAAAAATTACTAAATGAAACAAACAGACCATATTCATTCTGAGTTTTATGATTTTTCATATTTTGGTATATTTCACCTTCTCTGCCTCCTAATGTAGCACTACCACTCCTGCACTCCTCTGAATTTATTGTCTTTGTAAAGCACTGCATGCTGGAGTTAAGCATTTAGGCAGAAATGATGAGTGCAGGTAATAGCTGAATCACAGCAACTTAACAAACTACTGTTGATCTACTGACAGTTTTTAACTGTGTCCCCTGTCATTCTGCCACATATGCAAGAGAAAATATGCTACCCTCTCACCTCTTCCAACCTTCCAAGCTTTTTTTGCAAGCTCTAATTTGATACAGATACATAAAAAACATCATGGAAAGAGGTACAGAGGCATGAAAAGGAAAAAGCATCAAATGAGGAGTTAAAGTTTATACAAGTGGAAGAAAAGATAAATAAGAAGGGGTGTAAAAGCTAAAGACATCATTTTCAAAGTTACTTCAGCACCCATTTCTCCCTATTAAAAGGGCTTTACAAACCTAAGTCCCAGTGGTCAGATGTTCAAGGTCACTGTGCACAACATGCAGGCACCAAAAGCAAAAATGCGAAGACTGAAGTTTTTCATATTAGGGGTGACAGAAAGTCAGTGAATATACTGGAAAAGAAGGCTAACATGGTAAAATGGCAGTCATCTTTTCCAAAAGTCTGGAAGTGAAAATATGAGCTTTAAGTAGGGGAGGAGAGTATTAAAGCAATTAGAACATTAGAAGTGTATGACTTCACTTCTCCATTTATTCTCTTTATCCTAGTAGGTGTATTTTACTTCCAGTTCATCCAGGCTAATTACTCTCTCCTTTTTGGCATTATACACTGTTAATAGTTAAAGACAGTGATCAGATCCATCTTAGTTATCACTTCATTAAACTTTTCATATTTAATACAATAATTCTTAGTAAATTAGACCCTTTAGCCTTTTAATTCGCGCTATTCTTAGCTGAACCCTCTCCAATATGTCAGTAACTCTCTGGAATTAAACAAAGTTTTCCATCAATGATCTCTCCAAAGACAAAATATTTTTTCTTGACCACTGTGAAATGTTTTCTGTACATTTATAACCAAACAAACCATCAGGTTTCCACACTACCATTAATACGCATATTCTGTAGTCTTTTCTCATGTTTATAAATCCAAACTCTAAAAACTAAGCTGAACTAAAAGACTGTCCGGGGTTAAGCTGAGACAGAGTTAACTTTCTTCACAATAATTAGCAAGAAGCTATGTTTTGGATTTGTGCTCGGAAGAAAGCTGATAAAAAGTGATGTTTATGCAGCTGACAAGGTCTTCCAGCTTCTCTGTCTGTCCGCAGATCAGAGAAGCTGGGAGGGAGCACAGCCCCAGTTACTTGCCCAGGATTTGACCTTAAGTTCGGGATTGAGGCCCAAAGTGGCCAAGAATCTATTCCATAACATACACGTCATGCCCAGTATATAGGTGAGGACCCTCCAGAAGATCGGCCCTTTTTGGTTCCAGATCTCTTTTGCTCTGGGTCATCCCACTCCAGGTGGTCTCTCTCCCAAGGCCTTCCCCCCCACCCCAGTCAGCTCTTGGTCTGCAACGCTCGGACTGTTATCTCTGTTCCATGAGTGTGGTTTTGGGACTCTCCCTGCTCCGGGATTGTTAGCTGGGAACAGGCTGAGCCTTGGTCATCAGGTGGGGGGGGGCAGTATCACTATGTATCACTCATTTGTATATTTATATATAATAATGTTTTCAGTATTATTGTAGTTTAGTTATTAAATTGTTCTTATCTCAATCCACGAGTCCTTTTTTCCCTTTACCCCTTTAATTCTCTCCCTATCCTCAGGTAGGGGGGAGAATTGCATGACCGGGTGTGTGGTTTGGCCCCCAGCCAAGGGCAAACCCATCACAAAGTCACATACAAAAATGTCAACAGAACTTCCATATTGATATTTACCTCTCTAACTGATAGCCTCAGTTCAGAAGACAATACATAGACTCCTAATAAATATTTCTTCATACTACACTTGAGCTCTGAAAGTCATCCTTGCATTTTTTCCTTTTCTTATATCGCCATTCATGACAAGAGTTTTCCTGAAACAGTTGAGATTCCCTGGTACGGCTGTGTGATTTCCATTCTGCCCAAAGGGACTGGAATAAAATAATTGTACAGCTTCCCATTACGGACACCTAAATATAGGTGTCTAAATGCAGATGGCAATACATGAGGTAGGTGCCTAAGCTCTAATTACAAGGCAGTGAAGAGGTCAATAAAATCTGTGTCATCAGGAGAATGACGGGACAGACCAAGTTGTTTTCTGAGTCCATCAACTGTGTTGACCAGGTCTTCATTGTTTAAAACAGGCACTTAGACACCTACAGTGAGACACCTAAATGTACAGGTCCAAAACCTAGAGTTTCATTCTAAACCAATGGAGATACTCAGTTCCCTGGTTACCTAAGGCATTTCCAGAGGACAGGGCTGGCTGAAAAAAAGAGACTCTGCAACAGACACTTGCACTGCTAGAGCAGCAACTGGAGAACAACTTCCTGGGACATCTCAAGTGTCACGAGATACCTACATTTAGTAACTGAATCTCACTCTATGTGTCTTTTTAAAGATGGAGAAATGTGCTAAGGTATAAAGTAATCCTACAGTAGGAAGCTATGGATATATCTACAGAACTCATTACATGCTAATGTAATCTGCATTCCTAATCCTATTTAAATCAGGCATCTAAAACTCTCAAAAAAAATCTAACCTATCCTCAATCTGTCTTACTGGTTTATAGGGATTCTTGAGGCACAACAATTGCTTTTTTTAAAAGGCAATTTACAAATGAAAGTATTTTAATGAACTGGTTTACTGCACTGACCATTACACAAATGGTGTGGTACTACAGAAACCAGGGGTTCGAGCTGATGGGGCAAGAAGTCTCAGTAACTTTCCTCACCACAGAAGCTGGCATGGTGGGGATTCATGCCGAACAGTAAAATGCCAAGCTCAGCTGGAGCTGGTGGGAGTTCTGTGATTTATTTCAGTGGAATCAGGGTCTGATCACAGGTTTGTAAAAAATATCTATAAAAGAACGCCTGTTACTGATGAAAAATAAATAAATAAATAGATAAATAAATAAATAAACCCAGTGAATGAGCAAAGATCAATAAATATAAGCAAACACAAAAGTGGTTTTCAAAAAGAATAGAAACTGATTGCAGTAATGGCTGTCTTATAATTAACAATTCAAAGCAGCCCTGCACAGAAGGACATTCCCAGCTATAATTTATAATCTCCCCAATTTCTTCCACTGATCTCCTACTCTCCTTCCTCCTAATGAAAGGCAATTCCGTACGGCAAATAAATTTGGAGAAACAAAGTTGTACATATCTGAAAAGTAGCACACAGAACATACAGATACGATAATAATGTTGTTCTTTGACCTTCCACAAATAAATTGCTACAGACAGAACACACAAACAGTAAAGTTTGGTTTTATTTGCAGAAGTGTGCGCTAAGCAAAAACACCAAGTAATGAATGATACCAGTCTTCATAGAAGAATCTATCCCATGAAGCTATTGACCATACAGAATCCCCTAACTACACCACTTCTGAAGTTTATTCCAGCTAAAAGGGGTTGACAGATCCAATTAAAAACAAAGGGAAACCTGACAAATTCCTCGTTATTGTTTCTGTTGGAGGAGTACTCAAGGGTTTCAACTGAGATCAGACTCCAGCATCATGTAACAAACTGCTACAATCCACTCAGATTAAGTGTTCATATAAAAAGACAAACTTCAGAAAACACAAAACAAACATTTTTAAAAAAAAATATAAAAAATTGACTGTCTGTTGCATCTTCACCCATATCCAAGCACTTGAACCAGACTGCTGTCTCACTACTGCTCTACTTGCATTTTTTGGATTATCATCACCTCATAGAAAAATTCAGAAGGTTCTTTCTTCCCCCCCAAGCCCCTAATAAACAGCAGGAAACTATCAGATAGCTTCCAATTCAGTGAAACTATCTAAAATGCAACAAGCTCCATCATGCCATATGCTTGTTCTTAATTTTGTTACTTCTCCTTTCAGAGGGATTGCACACAAACATTATCCCAACACAGCTCAAGGAGTTTCTGTGCAGAGTCTGCATCACCACCACTGAGACAACTCTGCTGCTCTCTTCCATAGTCTGGAAGAATTATTTGGTGTTTCTCCCAAGTTTATTTGGGAACACAAAAGGAGCATAAATTATCAATTCTTTTTTTTTTTATACTAAGTTTGTATAGATGACTTCATTTTATTCTGTCACTCAGCAAGTTCTCATTAAACACGGTTGCCCTGTAAAAAATTAAGATTTTTTTTTCTCACTTAAAACCACTATGAACTAGTTTCACAAGCTAGATAGGTTTTGCTGTGTTCTTTTCCCAGAGAAAAGAAATCATAAGAGATCTTTTGGTCTTCCAAGAATATTTAAATTGTTTATTCAGTGCTTTCCCTTGAAACAACAAGATGCTTATCAGTGTAGTTTGAGAAATACATCCACTTATAATTTCATAAATCTAAACAATACTAAAAGTCCATCCTTCTCAGAAGTATTTCCCTTTATGCTTCAGACATAATGCCTACCTTGGAGTCATATGGGGGTCCTATGTTGTTAAAGACACTTGTAATCTGCATAATTTCTAATGGTTCAACAGGATGCTGAGGATCAGGATTCCCAGGTTCCTTCTAAAGCTCTGCCACGAAGCACAATTGCCACTTTCCTCCTTTGTCTTGCTATCGTAGTTCATAAAGCCGAGATCTTATTTACAAGCTGACAAAGCTCATGTGATAATGTTTACAGTATGCTTTGAAATACTGGGACATAAATTGTTATATAAGTGCAAAAATATCATTATTATTCAACCAGTTATGTCCTCTGCACCCAAGCAAAATAAAGCAGGAAATTTATGTCTTGCAAGCAATCTTTTAAATAGGTTTCCATGTTTATGCCACTTGAATTCAACATCAATGGAACAGGATGAAGTAGAGCACTTAGCTCATTCCTGAGGTCCTAATTTATTTCCATCTTGCTGTTTTTTGTTTTCATATCAAGTTCTAACAAGAACGAAGTACACGGACTTTTCCAGCTGACTTACACTATATAATGTAAAACATTCTTCATACAGAAAACAGACTTCTCTCCAGAGGTCTGAAATAATATTTTAAAAATCTGAAACATGTTTTTCCTAGCTTTTATAGGAAAACAGTGACGGGAAAGATCAATTGTTACTCCTTCTTAAGCTACTTCTATGAGCAATTTGGTGATTTTTCTTATTTCTTTCAAGATTGCTTCCTTTCTAACTTGGGCACTTTGCCCACTGCAACATGAAGATTCTCAAATTTCCAGTGACAGATGAAGATAACAGACGTACTGATTTTGGTACAATTCAGCACTGCTTTTCATGCAGATATTCAGCAGTAAGCTTTTTCCAAATCTTGATACACGTCTACCTATGTGAATTCAGAGTATTAAATTTAGTGCTTTAGGACTAAGATCAAGGAAAGAAATCTGTATTTGAATATCAAAGACTACAATGTGCTACCCCAAACTCCAGAAAATGCAATTATTCTTCACAAACTGCAATGTACTGCTCTTCTTGGAGTCAGCCAAGGATTAGAAGTTAGCAATATTAGGTTGTATAGATTTATACTAATAAATACAAAATCCCATTCACTGTGGGAATAGGGGTGATTTGTACATGTGGAAAGCAAGTCTGGAGAAATCATTACTATTTTAGAGAAGCTGAAATAAGATGCCTCAGAAAAATAGCAGCCTTCCAGTACCTGAAGGGGGCCTACAGGAGAGATGGGGAGGCACTCTTTATCAGGGAGTGTAGTGAGATGACGAGGGTTAATGGGTACAAGCTAAAAGAGGGTAAATTTAGACTGGACATTAGGAAGAAATTTTTCACTATGAGGGTGGTGAGACACTGGAACAGGTTGCCCAGGGAGGTTGTGGATGCCCCATCCCTGGAGGTGTTCAAGGCCAGGCTGGATGAGGCTTTGAGCAACCTGGTCTAGTGGAGGGTGTCCCTGCCCATGGCAGGGGGGTTGGAACTTGATGATCTTTAAGGTCCTTTCCAACCCAAACCATTCTATAATTCTATGATTCCATGATTCTAAGAAAGGAGAAAAAGATAAGAAGTTTTCCTTTTAAATATCCAGATCACACATATAAGCTTTTGTTCCATATTGCAATGGATTCTAGGTGGGTAAAAAATTGAAGTAAGGATGCATTGTATTGTGTAATTTAGCTACTCTGCTGGAAGCCATAAAGTAACTAGGTATAAAACAGCCAGTACTTAATAAGCTTCAATTTTCATTCTGATTGGGAAGCAAAATATGGTACCAGGGTAGCTAGTACTGAAGCAACTGCTTAAAATTGATGTCTGGGTATAAAATACAATTAAACACAGACCCCAACAGAGGTCCCTGTTAAGCTAGAAAAAAAATACCCAGGGGTATAAAATTATTTTTTTTTCACAGTTTTGCTTTAAAGATCAGTTACAATAAAACCTTCAGATATTTTACTAAACTAGATACAAGTGTATCTAAGTTTCTGAATCTCTTTGAAGAGCCCCACTGCTTTACACTATATTGGGAAAGCACATATCACTTTTAAATCATACCACTTCAATTTCCCATTCATTAAGGATATGTGCCCTTTTCAGCATCGGCATACAAATATAGTCAGTCCAAAAGACAAGTCTTCAAATTCTCAATACCTGACTTTACATGCAATATTTATCACACTGTTATGTGATGAAAGGAGCTAAATTTTCTAATACAAATAAAGTGATTTTTTTCACAATTTAAAGGCCATAAAACACTTATTAAAGATAAAAGCAGGTTATTTGGCTATATTGGACTCTGCAAGACATAGTATGTGCAACAGAATGAAATAGAAATTTCAGATAGAAAATAATCTTCCTTCTCTCTTGATAGCATAATAACCTTTTAAATCATGTTTGACATTTGTAAGTTGAGTGAACTGGCAGCCCTGTAAAATCTATGCGGTAATATATGTGGTAAACCCTTTCTGGAGCAGTAATCTCATTGCTTTGTCTAATGGATCTCACTTCATGTGGCCTACTTGTCCCCAAGAGACTTATTTGACTCTGCCTTTCCTGAGACACTGGTTGCTAATGTTCCTTATTATGAAGAAAGCAGGAAAGTGCCTGAAGGCAACGGCTACTCTGCTAGTGGTACAACCACCAGCAACCTTCTGCTGAGGCCTTTTTTCCTCCCCTTATTCCTAAAAAACCCCATAAAATATGCACATGTGTTATAAAAGGATTGCTTTGTGTCTCAAGAAAAAGAAAGGGAAAGGAAAAGAAAAAAAAACAATATGACAGTGTTCTTTACGCTCCTCCAATTGCTAATCTGACAAGCTCCATCTGGTAGGCAGACCTTTTATCTTCTCATCACCCTAAATCTCTGAAGGAAAGTGGACACTAGTGGCATATGTGCATTGTTGGTTCCTATGCTTAATGAGGTACACAATTTATAGGTCTAACTGGAGAAATACTATTTAAGCTTAGATAACAAAAGAGTGTGACGGCATAAAGCAGGCACTGCATATTTTTTCCCCCTTTCAGCAATTGTTCACCTGGACAAATACTATATCATAAGCAAGACGAAGCTGTACTATAAATCCTCATTTAATTCATACATCTATACCTGAACTATCTAAGGGGATTAAAGCAGATTTATCTAAATGTTTTCTTGGCAGTGACCCAACTACCTAACTTACATAGCTGATCATTTCATACATTTATTAATTGTTCTGTGCTGTGTACAGTGGAGGCTTTTTTTGATTTTTTGACTTTAAGCCTGAGGTCTAAAGAAACAAACCATTTCCCATATTGAATGGCATTACAAGAAGGCTGTAAGATATACTGCTGTAAAATTTGTGATGCACTCAAGGTTAGATGCTTGTATTACTACCTACCGAGATAGCATTTCAATTAAACTGAAATAATGCTTCCTTCACTTGTGGCAAGAGTCTACCACGTAAGAGTTAAATACATACGGCCCTGGTTAAATCATGTATCCTGCAGATACTGTGTTTCAGTTGTGGTCTTTTGATATCTAAAATAAATTTATTTCAGACCATCAATACTTCTTTTTTGCATGTACCAAGATGTATCTAACTGAAATGGTAAAGTCAATTTTCTACATAAAATTGTTACCACAACTGGCTGAACATTTCCTGTATGCCATAGTCTTACACTTTACAGATGCCCGAGTCAAAAGCATACCTGAATGCTTTTGACCGTCCACTTATTCCCAGAAAACTGAATGTTTTAAGAGCTAAAATGACATTTCTGAAGCTCTGAATGCACATTTTCAAAACACCATGCAGCTTAATCTCCAGCAAGCATTAATTATTGTTTACCTCATAACACAGAAAGATGTTTCAATTTTTAAAAAGTGTTTGCAGCTGTCCAGTGCTGAGATATTGCTGCAGTCTGCTATGTGAGTTAGATGTGCCAATGAAGTGGTGGCCACACCAGGCCTCCAACAAACCTGGAGAGGAGACTTCCTTTCTGTTATAATAAGCTGATGCAGTTCTAACTTCAAGAATATTTCTCACTACAGTAACACTAATTGCATGACTTCAGTCCTTCCATGAAACCTCCTCTATATCGCTCCTATGATGTTTGTAACATTCATCATCACTTTTAGCAAATAAATATCATAAAATTAATCTTTCCAATTGCAAAGACAGTATTGTTTAAGTATTTTCCACTACTAAACAGCAATGTCCACTGCGCATACACTTGGGGGAACTTCAGCAGGATCCCAAGCCTTGTGCAATCACCAGAAAGATTGTACTGGCTTGCTCTTTGAAAATGAAAAATTCATACTATAAATCACTTCCTACAGTTCTCATGGCAGCAAAGTCCTCAGTAGCCTCCCAAGGCCTCTGGTGAGCCCTCTCCTCACAAAGCTCACAGACTTCCTGCCTCTGCATCCTGCTTCATCAAAGGCTGTGGAAACCTCCCCTCATTGTAGTCACAGACAGAAATAAAGAAGAGGCATAAACTTATCATTAAAGACAGAAGGAGTAGGCTTCTTAGTACTAAACTCATATCTTCCCTTCTTAATACTCCCATTCCTTGACTTTTTATTTAATTTTCTCCTTTGTATTCCCATTTAGCTCTCTACTGCTTTATTTTTCTCTTGCTTTCTTATTTTCCTCTGCTTATCCTTTCCTCAAATTCTATCTTCTACCTTGCAGTCTTCTTTATCTCTATGTTTATTCTCTCCTTCCTCTGTCTCCTGTGCATAGGCTATTCTTGAATTCTCTGCACATTGTGGCTTCTCATCCATTTCACTATTTTAAGTCTCTTTGTTGTCACTTTTGCTGTTTTCCCTCAAACACTCAGTATTTTTACATTTCTTATATTTCATTTTCTCTGCAGACAGTTCTGTGTAATTCCCAAATTATCTGATGTTGAGAATTTTCCATACAAGTACATAATATCAGTTTCCCAGAAAAAAAAGGAGTTGTGTGGTGATACCAATGCCACTTCCAGGACAGGGAAACAACTAATAGATAAAAGCCATTGCTCAGATTAATTTTCCTCAGAAATTATGGCGAATCTGGAAAGATCATCCAAAAGCACACAGGATATTCCTCAAAGTGTCTCAAGGTTCATGAGAAGACCACACAATCTGGTAACACAGCTTAATATATGTTATAATGCAAGACAAAGTCCATCTTCTTTCTCTGCAAGTTTTAATATTTTAAGCTACTATTGATATTAAATCAAAATATTTCATTTTTCCAAAAGAGTTGCCGATGTTCCTGAGACCCTGGGAATGTGCTGCCATTGCCCCCTACTTCCAAACATCAGCCCATCAACTCAAGACTCCTGAAACGCAGACTGCCTCAAAGTTGAGCCTGGATTTTTAAATGTGAATGAGCTCTCTGCTGCAAACTGTGAGCCTTGATAGTGCCTGTCACAAGGCCCTCAAGGCTTCCACGCTCTTACTCTTTTCCATAGAAGCTGCTGGCTTGTTGGTATGCAAGCTAACAGCACAGCCAAGATACCTCAAGGCCACAGATACAGTGATTTGGGTTCCTCAGCAGACCCCAGGCAAAGTGGGCAGAGTCTTACTTGTGTAGCAGTAAAAGTTTCATGAAATCAAAATGTTTAGGTATTTTCTGAAGAAAAACTGTTCTGACAGAATATCCCCAAATAAGTCTACTTGCAATTTAAGGAAAGAAGTCAGGGAGAAGGTGTCAGAGGAAAGAAAGTGTCACCAGTTGCATTTTATCTAGTCCCAGCTTTCTCTATTACTTTGCCAGGATAGCAGATGCATTAAAGAATTCCTTCCCCTCTCTAATTACATACACAATAAACTACTAGGGGTTTTGTATGCCAAAGATATTGCACTCTGAATGATCCACCACCCTTCCCACTACTATTGTTTCAAGGGATAACATCTTCATACTCAGGTTGTTTCTCATACATTATTCAAAACATTGTCCTTTACGAGAGACCTGGCACTTAGCAACTGAACAAAAAGTAAAATAAAGACAGGTAACTTCCACCCTAGCATATTTGTCTTTAATGCAAACATGAATAATGAAGAAAGGCAATATATGAGGCAAATAAGATCTTAATATAACAGGCCTTTTGTTCTATGTCAAAATCATTCAATATCTTTTGCCTTTGCAAGAACTCAGATGGAAATGTGTTTTCAAGACCTAATGTATTCAATTTGATACTGGCCATAAAACTGCCAAACTATCTGTCATGACCAACAGGCAGTGCATTACCCTGCTCGGGAAATGCCTCACCCATCCGAGAACTTCTGCCCCTGGACATCAGCACAATGAGGTAATTGTCCACCATCTGACTGTGTCATGACTGAGTTGTGCCACCTGTCCTTCCTTGTGCGCCAGCCACAGCAAACACTGCATTCCATCAAACTCTTGGGAGGGAAAAAAAAAACAAAACCTTGTAAATTGTTCACCAAAACCCATTTCTGCTTCATTAAATGTATAAAAACATAACAGTTGGTAATAAATTATGCACATTTTTTGTGTCTACCTACTCTGTTTGTTCATCTCATTTTCATGTCCCAAGCCTTGTACACTGTCTTCTAACAGACAAGATGCAAAAGTGTTACGTTGCCAGGGATTAGTTAGAGAAGAACTGAGCCGCAGTCTGACCACAGCCACAGTGCTCATGGGAACAGTTTTATCACTTGCAAGGTCCTCATTCCAAAATGGAAGCAACAAGTCCCACAACAGGAAAGCTAGTTTCTTTTTGGCTTATTTGAGACAAAGCATTTAGTTTAACAGCACTTTTCTTCTAGTCTGTGACTTGGAAAGCTTGCTTAGCACTCCAGGCTACAAAAAACACTTATCATATATCAAATCAATACTGACTTACAGTCTGATCACTACAACTTGTCTTTGTAGACAGAAATACAGCAAATTATTACGGATATGAACAAGTTCAAGATTATTCTCTTTTAGCACTTCAATGCATTTACTACTGTTCTTTCACAGGAACTCCTGTGGAAGTTGTCTTGATTATACTGCGTGCAAGAAGATAGGATCACATCTGTGTTTGAATGCATTTTGTACAAATTCTACTGTACTTAGCAATTCCTCAGATGATTATTCACAGAGGCCATCAGGCCTGTGGCTGTCATACGGTCAAACAAGGAAAACAGCACAACAGGAATGTTAATTAGTATAGCATAAGCACAGTCATAATGAACTCTAATTGCTTGTCAGTGGCAGTTGCCATAAGGCATAAGTTCTACACCAGTTCTTGCACCTGTGGCTATGGCTACAGGTATTGCCAAAGCTAAACATGGGCCCCAATTAAAGAGTGTTTATTAATATTACCAGTTTATCAAGCAAGAATCACATACATTTGTACATGCTATCTTTATAAGTTAGTGCTACTACATTTCTGAGCATCACTTAAAAAAAAAATCTTCACAATTCTGATTTTGCTGCCATTTGAACTATCTCCCACAATATGGAGAAACAATTTCATGCTTGACCAGTTTTTTAGTCACATATTTGATCTCAGTATTATAAGAAAAAAAAATCATCAGGAAAAACAAACTAAAAGGGTTCTTATGCACGAAACCACAACTGAATTCAACAGAAGCTAATGGTTTGTCATAAAATGTAGCCAACAAACCCCAAAATATTAACAGTACTTTTAATCTCATTCTGATAAACTGTTGAAATTACAATACCTTCCCCCAAAACTTAACATGCTTGCAAGAAAGCCTTTGAAATAAATGCAAAATAAAAAGATCACACATCACTTAAGCATATTCCATTACATTTATGATATCACCCAGACTCTCTTCTAAACAGTGAATACAAATTATGCTGATTTACAGCACAGTCTGAGGTGATCTAAGGAGGAAAAAGGATTATGATCTGCAAAGGATGAACAGAGACATCAAAGCACTTAGTTACCACATCTGAACTGCAGTCATCTTTTAGAATGACACTCCAAAGTACTGACAGGATAGTGAAATCTGGGCAAGTTGCTATCTGCAAGACTGCAAATCTCTTTTTCAACAGGAATATAACACACTCCCCCCATATTTCATGCCTTCCAACCTCTGCAGTCCCATCTGCATCACAAAGGGATTCTACTGTTGTTTAGAATATCAGATTTCCTCTGACTGCATAGAGGCATGCTTTAATTTGTATTATTACTTCAGATACTAAGAACTGGGAAAACACAAGTGCGGTCCTGTTTAGAGATGGTTATTTCACCAAATTCTATATATCTCAGGTATTTAAAAGACACATCACATCTTAACATCTACTTTGACATACACTGAATAATACTAATGAAACCTAGCCAAATTCAGACAATACTTTTTACCAATTAGAAAAACAATCAGCTACCCAGTGATTACACCTCTATCACTTTTCATATAAAAGAAGATGGAAAGGCAGCAATGATTCACTACAGTTTATTTTATCTTCTTGTCCTTATGAGAAAGAGGAAAAAAAAGTAAGGGAGATTGTAGCTTACAAAGGAGAGCAATAAATTGTAATATGGCAAACCTTTCCCATTAAAGTAGAAACACAATATTTTACTATAGTTAGCACTCCACCTAGTATCCCAGAAGGTATGAGTACTGATGGAAGCAAAAAGGAATCACTTCTGAGGATACAGTTATGTCACAGAGCTGACATGGCTGGGGTATGGCTAAACACCAGGTACAAACATTGCAGTCTAACAGTCCCACCAGTCTCTCAAGGATAAGGATAGTTCTTTACAGTGATGACTTACAAACCATTCTGTATTTAACAAAATTAGTGGTTTTTCAATCTTTCTTTTTGATTTGTAGATGCCTTCATGATGACTTTTTTCAGTGAAGGTGCAAATCACTGCGTAGCAAATGTTAACCTAATGAAACAAACTCGCCTTTTTCTGCATTTAAAGATCTCTTTAAGCTATTAAGGTTTTCTTCCTTATTCCATTTTTCCCTCTCCCGTTCCAACCAGAGTGATAAAAGGTACAGCTGCAAAAAAAAAAAAAAAAAAA
>VZTO01008915.1:0-15905 GCA_013400615.1 Syrrhaptes paradoxus | reverse complement strand
CCAAAAAACCCCACTCAAAACCAAATAAAGAATATTTTCTCTGACACTTTCTACACTGTTAAGTGGTTGATATACTGTCAGTATTTAGTGCACTATTTCTTCTTCTTTGGTATTCCTATTACTTGGTATTGCAAGAAAAAAAAAGCAGCATTGTTCAAATACTCATCACTGAAGACTTCAGTAAATATTTAGTCTATTATGCTTAGAGTTGCATGTACGAAGGTCAAATTAAACCATTTGGAAGGACACAGTGAAATCATACATATTAAACTTTNAAAAAAAAAAAGCCTGATTAATGTTCTTAGTGCATCTCACACTAAATATAAATAAAGATTTAAATGTAATTGCTGTTTTTTTCATGCCCCTTCTTCACTGTTTTCTCTTCCTTTGATTTCCATTTTCAAATGTTCCAAGCATCTGCACAAAAAACGTTTTAAAAATGACCATAATTAGGGTTCTTCCTAATTTCCTTTTCATTTTTTTCCTTTCAAGTAGATTTAGATAATTTTCACTATTTTTCACATTCAGATATTTTTCACAATGAAGAAATAAGCTTACTTCTACTTTCTTTTAACTGAAGTTGAGATATTCATTCACTCTCGCTCTACAAGGAAAGGAGTTTATGAAGCAATCAACATCTAATCAAGCTGCAGAATTAGAAATTATTTTTTGAAAGTAAGAATGTGCATCTCAGTTCTTCTCTTAAAAGAAATCATCTAGCAGGCACTATAACACATTAAAAAAATTACCAGAGTTTTTCTGTTTGTAATGGTTTTAGGAAATGAAGATGATGAATGAAAGTCAGTCCCAAAGTAACTTAACAGCAAGTTTCTCATATAATCCATGTTTAACCATGTAAAGAAGTTTTGATGAGTCAATCTATTCCAGAAGAAATAGAACATGTAGCAATGTCAACACTCAAAAGAGGGGAAGCATTATTATTTTTCCTCTGCTAAGTCCCTGATATCTGATATTGTTCTGGACAATAACATCTCCCCCACCTCATACAAATAATAACACAGCTGTTATTGGAATGACTGGACTTAGGATGTCAACCACAACTCTGCAATAAGGTTACTTCAGCTCAAGACTTCTGTTTCCTGGGCCCTCTGATGAGTAAGACTGTATTAACCATAAAGCCGCTCATTGTGGCACAAATTTCCATCCTTTCTACTGAAAAGTGAATAAAAATTAAGATTTTTTGTAAAATTGTCAGTGTAGATTATTATTATGTTAGCTACGCTCATACAGCATCCTGACATACTCTCAGTTTAGTCAAGAAGACTAATTCCACACCTCCATGAGCCCGAGGTTGAAATTAAAAAAAAAAAAAACCAAAACAAACTAACCCTGCACTTCTGCCCTCAATTATTAGACCTGCATGAAACATAAGGGGTTAGAAAACTTCTTATGACATGGAGATTGTTGTACATCTACTGCAGTGCAGTCAATGCTTATGAAAACGTTGTGTTTGAATCCCACTCCCAAAGACAAGGATATGTTTATAAAAGAATGTGGGATACAAGAAAAAAGAGCAGTGACAGTTTTGTAAATTGCATGCTTTGATAGTCAATGACTTAGAAAGCAGTTTATTTTTAAAACATTCTCAAAATCTTTGATGGCATATTCATCAATCCATCTGCTTCACTGTAAATTCTTTGAAGTGCAGGTGGCTTGTAACATCATGTCACAGCAATTAATGAAGTTTTTGAATCTCTCTTGCTCTTTCATGCTCTGTTGAATGGCGAAAAAGGGTTATCATCTTTAATTTTCTATCCAAACAGTATACACAATTAGATATTTTTATACATTTTCATATTTCTTTCAATAACCACATGTATTACGTTTTAATATAGAGCTCCTGAACACAATCCATCTACATCTTAGAATGATCAGAATGACAGCTCAAAAAAATCAATGATTATAGATGCTGCTGTGCTCCAGAAATAAAAATTGAATAAACTAATGAGAAAAAAACCATGACCCTAACTGTATAACAGATAAACTACAAAACACAGTAAGTTCCTGAAATAAGCCTTATGTTTCACACTATTCTTTAACAAGCTAGCTACTGGATATGTGCTTGACTCTTCTTTCCCGGCTGGAATTAGACCCCCTAACTCCTTCTTGCAGGCTTTATGCAACTAATAAGGATTCTCTAACAGCTCAAATGACAGATATTTCTTCAGAGCTCTGTCTGATGCAGTGATGGTCCTAGAAGACAGCATCCCAAAACCTGAAATGTTAGTTGCTGTGCATATGTTGCATGAGTAATTCTATACATTCATCCTGACAGCGTTTGATCAGGAGGGTTCGGGGTTTTTTGTTTGGTTGCTTTTTTGTTTTTGTTTCTTTAAATATATGTTGGAGCATCTTATCACAATCAAAAGTAAATTTTATACCTAAAAGGAGAGGCCAAGAATAATTCAAAGGTTTTAGAAACTTCTGAATGCCTGCATTTGTACTCTGTGATAATTTAAGACAATTCAATGAGTAGTCCACAGTGAAACTATTGTCTTTGGTTTGGTGGTGGGGAGGGGAAGGGCGAAGGGGATGAAAAGAAGAGCATCCCTGCATTCTTCCCACTGACAATTCCACAGCAACTCCTCTTTAAAAATATCTGGAAATCCCTGGGTGGTCTGGTGGAAAGCGAGTAAATGGGAACATGCTCTTTAGTATGACAGTTGTGCAAACCAAATTCTAGACAGATGGACGTTAAACCTCTAAACTACAAAGAATACGTACGTAGTTGCATTGTAATGCCAGTTCATTTTAAGTTTTTAAATTTTCTTTCACTGCTTTTGGTTCTTGTGTTTTCCTTAACCTCTACTGTTTTTTCAACTATGACTGGATACAGAAGTCACATGCACAAAAGTACACTGCCTGAACATAACCCCAGTCCCAACCAGTACAATATAAAGGACCAATACAGGGCACTGAAATAAGCAAAGGTGCTCTCAGATGTGGTATTATTTGTTCTGTGCTAGGGCTTTGAATATACTGTCACTCTTTTTTACACATTCATGGATGAAAAACTGAAACAGCCACTCATTTTACTAAGAAAGTGCTATGAAACGACTCTACAAGCTAACTTGAAAGTGGCCATGCTCTTCCTGTCCCAGATTTAACTTCACTACATCAAGAGAGGATGACTGGCAGTCATGCCTCAACACCCACATCAATCTAGCTTGCATGCAAGAATCCCTCAGCAGAACCTGTTACTCTGCTTACACTTGCCCAGATATATTAGAAGCTTAGTTTGTGATTCTTTTTCCCAGATAACTGTGGAAATAAAACTGTTATATCTTCAGGCAAGTCTGTGATAAGACTATCAGTTCTCCAGCAATGTCTGTTGCTTCAGTGTCTTCATACACTGGTTTAAACCAGAACTCAGACAAACTAATATCTGCAGTTTGCGCACAAAATCTAGGCTTCTTGCTACCTTTAAGCTCTTGCCAGGAAACTTTCCTGTCTAGATGGAGACTGGGGCTACAGCATTCCCACTAGCTGGAGCAACCTTCAGGACTCCTGCCCTCATGGAGACCATGCAATCAACCACACACCATGCTCTCAACTTTTCCTGGACTCTCAAGGCTCCCTGGTTCATGCAATCTCTTCCTGGGCTATGTTCAAGTACAATGAAGACACTAGCAAGGGCACTTACTGCCCTCACCAAATTCAGGGTTCTTCTGTGGAAGACAACTGTCAAAACCTGGATCTTTCCCCTGTTAACACAGCTCCTCTGTAATGTGCTAGGTTGCAGTTATGAGAGCACAGGAAATAAGATAACAGACAAAGTACTCAAGGATTCCCTAATACTCTTGCATTAAGAAATACATGGCCACAAATATGAAGCTAAAGCCATTTGCCAAAGGTGACCATGAACATCTCTTTGTAAAACCAACCTCTTTGCTCAAGGGTAGAAGGTAAGAAACATCCACACACATCTTCAAAGGTTCAAAGAAGAATATTGATGCTAAGAGAAAAAGGGATTGAGGAAGACAATGAAGAAGTCTGTAAACCAGGACTTGCAGTCTTCTACGCAACGCACTGATACTGAACCACAAATGGAATTCAGTTAGATGTATAAGCATTTAAGGAGATTTTAGGCAGTTGGGTTGAATACATACTTTTTACATCCTACAGTACTTTCCCATAACACAACATTCACCCTTTACCAGACTCAAAGCCTATAAACAAACAGTGAGAAAGTGGCAGAAAAAGACAGTGGAATTTTGCGATTTGGAAAACTGTATTTTTATCAACACAGAATATTTAATTTACAAAACTGAATCCCAACATCAATCTCTTGCATACTCATAGCAATCTCTTTCTCATGCTTGTGGAATCTGATTTACAACTCAGGCAAGAATCAAGTACCAGTTCTGTCAGTATCAGAGTGTTTGAGTTATTGGATGAGAAATGAGTCAAGTAATTTAATCACAGTGAATCTTGATTTACAGGAAATGCTGGCATACACGGTATGGTTTACCAGAGAACAGAGTCAAGTGCTACCATTAGCTACACATATATGGCTTGTAAGAATATGGTATACTGAATATTAAATCTGGTTACATATAGTTACTGGGCAGATATTAATTTATATAGCAGATATTAACTATCTGCTTTATAAACTTACACTTAATCAGGCATATCCTGTTTGGACTCCAACTTTTATAAGAAGGCTAAATGATAATGAAGAAAAATTTGTAAGTAAAGCAAAGAAAACAAGCTCCAGTAAGCCATCAGTGTGATAATCTCTCACAGGGAGAACAAAAGGGAGGCAGGAAAAAAAGAATAATAGAAAAACCAGAGTAGTAGTACTGTATAATCATTTAAGATGACTAGTAACACTCCTAACAATAACAAACAGGTTTTTTTTTTACAGGCAATGAATCTTTTGTACACTCTTTATTTGATTTATCCAACTACTTTTTAAATTTTTATCCAAAAATGTTTCCTGTTTTCACCTTGCGAGGGACTACATACTAACTTTTAAAAGATTTTTTTTTTTTAACAAAAGAAGATACTGTGTGTTGTGCGCCCAGAAAATGAAAGGCTTATGTTTAGTATATACCAATTGGTGAATGTTCTTCCTGATGTAGCGTTTCCTTTCCCAACTCAATATGATTGTATACTAAATTTCCTGTTTCATTTTTGGTTTGCTTTACAGTTCAGGAGTAAAAATCTCACTCTACTAAAATAGTTGTGCTTTGGTTTTTGTTTTTTTCCTCTTTTCAATTGAATCATAGAATGGTCTGGGTTGGAAGGGACCTTCAAGATCATCAAAATCCAACCTCCCTGCCATGGCCGTGGACCAGGTTGCTCAAAGCCTCATTCAGCCTGGCCTTGAACACCTCCAGGGACAGGACATCCACAGCTTCCCTGGGTAACCTGTGCTCGTGGCTCACCACCCTCACAGTAAAACATTTCTTCCTCATAACAAATCTAAATCTATCCTCCTTCAACTTAAAACCATTATCCCTCACCCTATCACTTCACTCCCTGATGAAGAGTGCCCTCCATCTCTCCTGTAGGCCCCCTTGAAGTACTGGAAGGCTGCTATAATGTTCCCCGGAGCCTTCTCTTCTCCAGGCTGAACAACCCCAACTCTCTCAGCCTGTCCTCATACAGGAGGTGTTCCAGCCCTCTGATCATCTTCGTGGCCTTACTCTGGACTCGTTCCAACAGGTCCATGTCTTTCTTATGTTGGGGGCACCAACACTGAACATACCCCAGTCGCCCCAACTTCCTATCAGGAACAGTCATACCTACTGCTAGATCTGTCAAGTTTAAAAACTTGATCTCTTCACTTGACAACAATAAAACACTTAACATTTTTTTTCAGACCGTTGCTTATCCCTGTGTGTCTGAAAAGGGAATAGGTGGACTATTATTAAATTGCTTTTGTCTACTGTTAGTTATTCACAAAAATGAAAGCTTCACTGGTTTGCTTTGCATTGAAATCTTGTAACTTAACTAGCTAAGATGACCTGTCAGTTACTCCTTATTACACTTCAAGGAAGTTTAAAATACATTCTTATTCTATGGACTTGACAAGGTCTTTTCAAACACAAAATTCAATCAGTTATATCAATAAGGCAAGAAAAACAATTATGTAGCCTTAGTAAGTTTACATTATTCATAAAATGGCTGTATAGATTAAGTTCAACAATTTGCATAGTTTGCCTAGCTCAGCATAAAAATGTTTTTATCTCTTCATTATAAACATTTTTCATATGCATGTGCTAAAGTCTGGGAAAATACAGACAGATGTTTTCAAAGTAATTACTGTCTCCAATATAAAATATTCTATTGGCGAAAAAATAAAATAATTTCAGGAAAAAAAAAAAAACTTAGCTTCTCAAAGAATCCTAAGACATACATTTATTCTATATGTAATTGCATTTTTGCCATCTTCACTACTAGAGCTATTATCACACTGGCACTCATGAAACAGAAAAGACAATTTATTTGGAAAGAGGGAAAAGATTTTACAGTTATATGCACTGTAAAATTGGCTCACATTAAGGCATAATGTGGACTGCATTAAAAATTTGCCATTTACCATGCATTATGACATAATTGATATTCATGATACCATGATATTTCTTTTTTCTTAGGATAGCAGATGATATATTTGATGTAAATGGGCAGTATCGTCACAGAAGAGCAACCGGTGTAAACTGCTTTACTTAGAATAAGGAACTTCTTGAAATTTTCAGGAAAGAAACGATAAATTGGGTGCATAGCATTGGGAACCTGTTATTAAACAGCGCATTCAGCAAGAGAATGTTGTAATCTGGAAGGAGAGTCATAAAGAAATATGCAGAATTACAGTGTCACAATAGGTATGTAATTTGATTTTAAATTCACATGACTGATGAAAAATTCAGAGTCAATGCCCTTCTTAGACTCAGATGTGCTCCTACTTTCCCTAATGCTACTTTTCTCTTTCACTCCTTTTCAGGAAGCCTGCTTTAATTTAGCTCCTTTGATCCAGACCTGCAATGGGATCTTCACAAGCCTCTTGAATGGACTGATGCTGTGATGGTTAGTGAATCAATTGTCATTTTCTGATTCTTTCTCAGCTAAAGCACCATCTAAAGGAGCTGCTTTTCACCATCTTTTTCCTCTGTCAAGCTGTTTTAGCTTCCTTCTGAGATGCCAAAGTGTATCTCATTTCCACTAGTTCAGTACAATTTCAGACATAGTCCCCTTGTTTTCTTTGTTCACCAAAGATAAATCAGATGGCTGAGTTACAAGAATAAGGGACTCCCGGGAATGAACTATTTATGTAACTCACATTTTTGGTTAATTACGAAATATAAAGTCTTAAATGTCAAGTGGCAGACAGGTGTTTACAACATCAATGGCACATAGACACCACCGAGCACAACATCGAGGGAGCACCTCCTGAGTTACAAATGAGACATAAGTCGAAGCTGCTCAGTTTTGAGGGACAATTTGTCAGGGCCTATTTTCTGGCTGAGTACTCTTTGCAAACTACTTTTTTGTGTGTGTGCAAGGAAGGCCAATTTTTTGCTTTCACTAGTAATCATACTCATTAATAAGACCATTTGTACTGCATTAATATCAACACAAAAATAATGTACTATTCCCTATAGATTATTCTAAATGTAAATAATCATTTTTTTCAGCACCACAAAAATAAGAGAGAAATCTCTTTTCAGACACCATTTAGAAATAAATGTCTTCAGCTAAAGTAAAATCTTTACTTTTCGGGCTACACTAACATGGTAATTATAAAATTGTGTTTTAAGTTCTCAACAGCTCCCACATAAAATCAAGTTGAAACATGGAGAAAGGAGTGATTCTACACAGCATGACAGTCAGCTCATTTTGAATGTAAATTAAGTCAGAAATACCCACAGAGAAGTTTATTCTTCTGAGACTCCCAAACTTAATCTCCAAACTAAATGGTTTTGGATATGTGCTTAGGTAAGCAAACAGACTTGGAAACTGATGAATTAGTATCTTGGAAGTCTTTTTTTTTCTTTTTGGTAAATTAAAAAAAGATTGTTTTAAGTGCAATAAGCAAACTGTCACCAATGAAATAACTTATCTGAATCACTCCGCTATGCACGAACTGCACAGCAATTCTTAACTCATGGATTAAGAAAGCTTTAATCTTTCATTAAATGAGGCCTATCTACTGCACACACAGAGAAGGCAGAGGATCGAGATTCTCTATTCCCAATTCTTTTTTGAGGCTTTTTTTGCCCCCTTGCAAAACAGGCAGGTGAATTTCTTTGTGCTTCAGTTTACCCATATGTAGAAAGGGAATATATAACAAATCTGGAAACACAATCCTTTTTGTTCATTTCAAGAGAGAAAACACACACGAACTCAACATTATTTCAGCACCTTAAAGCATAACTTTCATAGCTTCCTCAAGGTCACTTAAAGCATGATATCCAGAATGGTCCCATCTTCTATCAGCCAAGCCACCAGGCAAACAGCACTGGCAAGGGAATGTTCTTTTTCATTTTATCATGAGTTTGTATGTTGCCCCTAGCTATGACTTTCAAATAGTTTTATAGGTCACCTTTTTGAGGTTTTGAAAACACAGCAAAATAAAAATAATTGCAGAACCACAACTGAAACCTACATGTCTTTTCCCAAAGCAAAGAGCATCTGGATACTAGCCCAACAGAAACATTAGTTTTCCTACTTTTCCTTTTGTCATTTCTACACATTAGAAAAGACAATGCATCCTGTTCTTTGTTATCAAACACTTTATTCCTCTGAAGTAAAACTGGTAATACTCTGGAGGAGGAAAAAAAAAATCTTTTATCAACAGTTGTCCTTCCTTTCCTCCCCCCAGACTAAAAAGTTATTTAAAAGTATTTAGATGATAGCATAACTTGATAATGCAGAACAGTTTGCAGAAATTGAACATTTTCACTCAGATTAAAATCAGTCACCCACTCCTTCTCCTATACTAGTGCTATTATTAAACAAAAAAAACTTAAAATTAAATGCGCCCTTAAGCTATCTGCAGGAAAATGTATGAGTTCACTAAATGAGAAGAAAATAAGGAACTAAAGCCCAGATCTACAGACTGAGAAAGGTCATAGAAAATAATACTGCAGCATTGCATTATGTTACCTAATAAAGGCATTCAGAAGGCAAAAAAGGTCCCCCAAAACCTGTGTAGAAGATTGCATGAATATATTCATTCTATGAAGAACCAATGAGAAATTGTACTGAGAAAGTAATGGGGAAAACAACATTTTTGCTATGACATTATCCTATATTCCTGAGCTTCCACTACTTGATATAGAAACCACTCACATCCATGTAACAGCTTTTGACATATAGATAATGAATTTTCTATTCTGCCTTCCTATTTATTCAAGTCATCAGCTTTTCACAGGAACACTAAAATCAGACCAACACAAAAAAATAGGAAGATAATGGGTGGATTCCTGTGGCAAACAAACTGTCTAAGAATAGAACATCAAGCAGTGACTTAATCATACAGTGTACCTTTGTTTGCTTTACACACCTCCATTGTTCCTTTAATTCTTCAGCTGCTTCTTATAAATACTCTTCTGGGTAATGCCTGACACATTAATTTCCATCTAGGGATAAGGCTCTGTTTTGAAACCAGCACACAAACAAATACACATAGGACCCTTCTTTTATAATTCACCCAAGAAAAATATACTGGGAGCTGACTTAATCATGAAGGAAAACAAATTTCTCCTTATTTATACTGTGACTCATCACAGTATTGATGAGTATAGCAGTAGGTGGTTTATGTGCTTTCAGTATTTTAACCAAAGAGCTAACTGTAGTGCAGGTTAAAGTATATGCAGCACCAAATAACAACTTTGCAGAAACTGCTCAGTCCCCCTGAGCTTCCCTTATTCCCTGAGCTTCCTGACTGTTGTAAATAAAATTTCAGATTAAAATCTCTGCACTGATCAGCAAAAAGGGAACTCTGAAATCAGAGAAAGAGGTGATGATGGGTCTCAATCATATTCCTCTTGAAATAAGTGGCAAGCAGGATCAGGCTGTGTGTACTGTGTACTGAATTAAAATACAGCCTATACAGAAAAGGACTAACAAAAAACAACCATAGTTAATGCCCTAGCAGTGGTCATATTGCTGTCTTCCTGACATACACCCCATTAAGTGCACTTAATAGCTCATGATTCAGCAAATACAAAACACTGGTGATGGCACTGGTAATGTGTCTATCTATGTGAAGATGACTTTTTCAGAAAGAAATCATGTGGTATCTTTAACAGAGTCAGAATAACCCCAAACAATCCATATAATCTCTTCAGTAAATGAAATAAATACTTGGTTTTCTTAGGTTTCATTAGCAATACATAAGTCTTATTTTCATTAGGTGTATCTCAAGTGTGCCTAAAATTTCACGGAAAGAGAGAAAATGCAATACTATAAAGTGCTTCAGGTTATAATGGTAAAAGACTCTGATTTATTTGATATTACTTAGCTATTCTGCCTGTATCATAAACAAAGATTATAGTATAATAAATTAATCTTGAAGGAAGAAGCTGAAATTTACTATTTGTGTCTTTAGAGCCTTTGGTCACAAGGAAAATGCATCTGAAATATATAGAGACATAAGCTGTCCTTTCTATTATTTATGTGTGTCAACTTTCTCTTCAACACCAATTCAATTACTGTTTCTTCAGGATAAAAGCTTACTGTGAATAAACTATAATGGGAGATGAGGAAGAACACACATAAATTGGAGTTCTGTAAGACAGATCTTTCTGCTATTCTTTGTGTATCACTCTTGCTACAAAACATTTCCATACAAAAAATTTCTACCAAGACTGAAGAAGTCCCTTAAGCAAAAGGGCCTGGTGTAGCCTTTGATTTTATGATCTGTTTTCTGTACCTCCAAAATCTATTCACAAGGTCCCTTTCCCTCAGAACTTATAAAAAATTATGATAGTTACATCAGGTTTTAGACAGTACAATTCCAATGCCATTAACAAAATTACTCTAAATGTAAAATGGCATAACTGACAATTCTCTTATGTGGCTGGAGGATTTTTTCTGTTTTCCAATTATTCAGCTGACCTGATTGTAAAAGTTGTTCAAGCTGCAGGACAGAACAGTTTGACCTATTCTCCTTACCTTTTCCAAAGACAACAAGACTTCTAAGTCAAACTTTGTTCTACGAGGTAACTATAAATTTTTACTTGTATCACAGTTACCATGTTTCAAGATATTCCTAGCAATAAGCTTAAAATTTAGACCTACACTTTACTATGTTGGAATTATGCAGGGCTTTTTTTGTTAGATTATACGTCTGGTTAGAAGGTGGGAGGTAAGTAATAGACTTCAACAAACCAAGACAGTCAGATTAAAAACTCAGTCAAATTGCTCAGGATTATTGCCCAGTTTGTTTTAGCTCGAAAACACTAAATAAGTTCCTTATGTTGTTCTATCCTGCTTGTGTATATTGAACAGAACTCTGAGGACCCTGAATGATTCGAGTGGCTATGCTAAGGAAACAAAGCCTACTCCATCTGAACAAAGGTGGTCACTACAGAAGCATAAATGGGTGCAGTATACAACAGCACCTGGGTACATGACTTGCAATGGAGCTCAAATCCTGATCAAAACTATATAAAATGCACATTAAATTATAGCCTAGCCCAACTCATTCAGAACATACACTGAAACCTACATACAGATCTCCCATGGGGATTAATACATGTAGGAAATCCGAAAACTGATGTTTTCAACTGCTTCTGGTATTCTAGGCAATGGTAAAGACCTTTGCCCTTGTAAATCCCACTACCATCGATGTTTTCAATATCATCACTTTAATTATGAAATAATAACCTCAGGAGGGAATGCTTATCAGTGGCTTCTGGTTACACAGAATACTTTAAGCCTGAAGACTTGTAATAAAATAAAGGTACAGAGCCTACAGTACAGAAAAAGGATCCATATGAATAAAACTGTCAAATGTATGGGCCTTAATACAGACTGAAAACTAAAATATGCATGATTAATACATGTGATTTGTTCTCAAACAACCTTGCTTTCTAACTACATCACAAACTGCTAAGGAACCAGTTTGAAGAGAGGAAGTTATGAATTTATTTCTTTACATCACCTCACCATGAGCTGACTTTTTTTAATTCCATACTAACGAGCTTGGATTCACTGAAGAACTCCAAATTCCTCTGATTTTTTTTCCATTTTTTACCTCCAAAGATTCACGCACAAAAGAAAATCATCCACCTCTACACAGACTTTAAACTCCAGAACAATGACTACCTAAGTGAATTAAAATTTCCATACATTTTTCTAAGCATAAAAATACGTAAAAACGTAACCATGCACTGTTTAAGCACTGTCACAGTGTGTATTCACGCAAACCCCCATTATTGATCAGAATTTTGATCACATGGAACTACTACCCAAGGTTTTACCAGTGTGAAAAAACAAAAAAAAGTCCCTTTACCTACACATACCTCAGCTCTCTCTAGGTAGACATCGCTTTGCAATCAACGCTCATACTCCCACTGACATACACCCAGCTAAACTGTCACCCCACATTACTTTGTGGTGAAAGGAGAATAGTAATTAAGTACTTGAAACTGTTTTCTGCCCCTGCTTTTTGAACTTACAAAAAATTTCAGTGTTTCTAGATTCAAGGCTACATTTTAAAGTTGAATCCCAATTACTACATTAGCTAGGTGTCTGGGGTTACTTCTCTAATATTTTAAAAGACATATAACAGCACTGTTCTTATGCGGACTTTACCACTGTGTCTCACTTTGTTTAGCTTATTCAGCTTCTTCTGTAAAAATAGCTTAATGGCAACAAGCAACCTCCTTACAGGGTTGCTTTGTTATACAGCAGCCTACAGCTCCTACTGCAGACAACAATGCAGAACCTCAATTGCCAGCCTGTCTGCAAAGTGACTTGCAACATTGTACAGTTTAAGGATAGTATATGAAATAAATTACAGCTGTAATTTTGCTCTACATGAATATATTAACTGTTCTTAAGAAAGGGGTTTGTATGAGAGAAAAATGTTGTTACATTTTAATAGATCATGGAAAGATTGTCCACTGGGATAACTGTCTGTCAAATCTCTATGCAACTGAAGACATATGCCTAGGTCATGAAGAACTTACTATTAACCCTATTAGAATATAAAAGGAGTAGCAGACAAGACAGTAAATTAGAAACATGAGGTACAACCGAAGTGTGTTTTTAGGGCACAGCTCTCAATAACATCACACACACATTATTAAAGTTTGAGAATGCTCCAAGTGGATTTGGTTTACGCAGACAATGACAAGCCTGCAGGTGGTCATATTTTATGACATTTCAGTCCTTGATAACTAGCTAGGTCATGTAATATTTATTCCAATGAGTGTGAAAAATTCAATGCAAAATTATGTGCTCTTTTGTATGTAAAGGGTTAAGTTATAGCCTTTGTGAGCCATTAGTTGGAGATTTATTGGGGGAGTTAGTATGTCTATAGTTCAATATGTGGTGATTGAACAAGGACCATAGGTGCAGAGACAGAGAGGAAGAGAACTCAGTCAAATGATGCCCCTGGGGCTTTGCAACATATGGCCCATCAGTCAAGGGTCAAGCCCCCTCACAAATTGCATGCACTTTACATAGCCATCTGCATCAATAAATTACTAGTCTTCGGTAGTGCAAGCACTAATGCATGAGCTAAAAGGACCACCCCACTTACAAAGAAACTACTTCTTTATTATTATTATTTTTATTATTAATATCATCATCATTATTATTATTGTTCACTTCTTCCATGCACACTGACCCAGTCTTTTCCACCATGAGATTTTGTTGCAGACAGATGTACTAACAAAAACACCTCAGCTTGTTCTGCTTGCCTTATTTCCTTCCTAAGCAAACACAATCTCCCCTCAGGTACCATGGATGAGATATATTAAGTCAGAAGTTGAAAATATGTGTGTTTCACAAGTGCACTTTCAATAGTCTTGGTTTTCATTTGTGCATTTTTACAGATGCCCAGTCCACAATCCTATCCTGTCAACTAACAATGTTGCAACTACTGCCTTCAGAAGGTACATTTAGCTGAAGAACAGACCTTGACAATTCTAACTTTCACACTCTCACATCACAGCCCAGCTTTGTATATGTTAGATGACAACACCTACATGAGCAGACTTTGGGTGTGATCAGCTGTACGGAAGATCTCATTTTGATCTGTTATGCCATTTTCTCAACTACTTTACAGGTCAAAGATAATTAAAAGTACCTAACTAACAGTCATAGTGCTACCTGTTACTCTTAAACCAGACTATAAAATAAATTATGCACCTCTTCAGATTTACTAATTGGTTTCCGCTTTTATCAGTCATATTGGATCCAAATTTAGCATGCATTTGCATTTTCATATTTTCAGATAATTTGATTTCATATTAGCACAAAGAGAGATGGATTGCAGCACCAAACACAGAGGTATTAACTTTTCAGCTAACCACATTATATAATAAAATCTTTTAATAACTCATCCTTGTGAACTGTTTGAAATGAGTCACCATTTTCAGTCAGATTCCCAATAAGAAGCTTTCTACAGGACAGAACATCCACCGTAATACCTAGTATTAATCACCACGCTATACCAAGAAGAATCCTAAAGACTGAATGAACCCAGACAGTAACCTCTGTGGGCAGTTTGAGACTATACTAAACCAATATCAAGAATAAGCAAAATACTTAACTTTCCTACAGTAAGCCCTTAATCAAAAAGAAAATTAAATAATTTAACCATTAACCAAATAAGGCAGAAAATAAAATAATTTATAATACGCCTACTCAAAGGCTGCACGTTCAAAAGTCCTCTTGCTGAAAGCTTTTTTTCCTGTCCTTCCCTTGCTGCAGTTCCTGCCCTGAGTGCAGAAGACAATGGAAAAGTAGGTGCACTATCCTAACACAGTGGTTTTCAGCATTCTTTGATATACTGATATTTAATTTCTCCCTCTGAAATGGATCTGCAGTCCTCACCTTAGCAAACATACACCTACTGACAACAGATTTAACTTTCTTATTTTCCTTAAAATAGTAAAATGAACAGTGGTTAAACACTGCTCCTATGTTATATGCAGTCTCCAAAGAACAAGCAACATATTTTTTCTGTTAATTTTAACTGCAGAAATGTGATAGTCTGAAAGTGACATAATGACAAATGGAAAGGTATTTATGCAACACTTCCCTAGTTAAAACAGACAATATCTGTATATGAATTGACAGATGTGTACGTGTAAAAAACCAACAAACCAAAAAAAAAGATGACAGTCAAGTGCTATTATATTTTAAGTACACTTTTTTCCTGAAAATTATTTAAGTTTTCTGGGATAGGCAGTAGTTTTAAAACAGAGATGAACTTCAGGTCTACCAGTGAGAGGATGATAAGGAGCCAGAAGAAGACCTTTCAGCTAGTACTCCCCCCAAGCCTCTAGATGACAGGCTCACTTTTCTTACTAGGAGGCTCCACCATGTTGAAAAAGTTAACGTCCTGCAAGGTCCAATCATAAACACATACAGAACTTGGACCAATGATTTCAAATTACCACCAGTATGAAGAAGACAATATAAGAGAAAAGTGATGTGATGAGTGAGAAGCATGATGCTATAGGATACAGGCCTGGATATGAAGAAGAACATTTTGTTGAAGAGCAGTGCAGGGAAACATTGTGTGTCCCAGTGAGTATCAGAGGGAAGCAAATTATGTGGCAGCCAGTCACACTCTGACCAGTTGAATCACTGGAATTCGTAACTCTCTCTTTGTTAGGATTATGGATGTAAATTCCAATATCCTAATGCCCCTATCTATAGATGAAAACATAGATATGTACACACAGAATCACAGA
>VZTO01008910.1:12500-23185 GCA_013400615.1 Syrrhaptes paradoxus | reverse complement strand
ATTCCCTTCATCATCTTTGTGAAAGAGCAGGGACTCCTCCTGCACGCCAGTGCTGATTTCCTGAGGAGAAAGGAGCCATCATTGAGAAGAAATTGGTTACAGAGGTATTTATACCTACGCCACATGGAGCAGTCTTTAGCTTGGTCATATTTAAAGCCCATGATGACCTCTACAAATAAAAGACAAAGGTAAAATAACAGCAAGCAGCTAGAAGGTGGTTTGAAACATCTAGCAGGGCATTTTGAGCCAGGTATGTTTGAGTAGCGAAGACCTCATAGAGTGTGCTCCCTTCGGGCTGCCCCTCACAGTGCTCGGAGCAGCCCCATCCTCATGGGAGAAAATACTGGAAGAAAATGCTGCAAAATGGGAGTCCCTTTTTCTAGCCCTGTTTGACACAGAGGTCAGCAATGCTGAGATTTACAGGAGAGGAGCAGCAGGCAGCAGACTTTTCTACATCTGTCACTGCCTGGCAGTCTGGACCTAGCCTAAATTTATCATCTGTTTCCTCATACCTGCACATAATAGCACAGATTTTACCCAAAGTGAGCTCACGTCTATACCGTGCATAGTGAAGATCTGTCATTTTTATGTAGCTGCTCTCAGAGGAAACCTTGGGCTGCATTTTATCTGAAATGCCACCTGACAATATCCGAAAGACCAAGTGTTGCCCAAGGACTGAACTGAAATGTCAGAAGGCGGCTCACAGCAACACTTTTTAATATTATTCCAACACAGGCCAGCTGATTGACTGATTGACTATCTGGAAATATCCCCTGGTGGGATCTACTGCAGAGGTGCTAACAAGAAAGAGCTTATCCCTGTTTTGTAGGCTTTAGTGCAGAAAACAAATAATCACCAACAGAGCTAATGACGCCCAGTTTTCATTGCCATCTGTCTAGTTGGATTTTGCAGGGTCAACAGTAACCTATCCTCTGTAAAGGCACCACTGCCGTCCCTGTCTTTCACCTGGCTGCTTATTTTCATGAAACTGTTTTCTAATGTGGGTTGAAAGTTGCCTGTATTTCAAAAGTTAACATGGTGATGTAGGCACACAGACACGTACAAACACACAGAAGCCAAGGAAGCTTTATTTCCTTTGGGGATGTGGCTGAAGAATAAGCTGCAACAATCACTTCCCAGAGAGACAGAAGAAAAAATAATAAATAAAGAGAATTACAACTTAAATGTATCCCCGAGTAATACTGATCTCAGTACTTGGTTATTCATATAACACTGCAGTATTCTGGTGCTTATCTCACTTGCAAACAGACTGTTGAAGAAATAAGACATCATGTTAACAGTCAATGATGGAGTAAATATTCTGAATTAATTCTTTTCAAAGATCAGATCTCTCTCATACAGCCATCCAGTGCAATATAACCCACTTGAACACTGAGACTGGGTTTGCATTAAAACATCCAGCAGCTCACAGCAGAACCAGAAACCCATACGGAAGCGGTGACGGGGGAGCTAAGGACACATCATATATCAGACACTGTTGGCAGCCAAGCTCTTTCCAGAAAAAGAAATAAATGCCATGACAACCTCACCTCTTAAAGGTACCCAAGGGCTGTCAAATCCAAATTTTCAAAAACTTTCATCTTTTCAAAGAACACTGATTTTTCCTTTATGTTCACATGATGAGGTTCCCACCTGCAATGAATGGCTCTGTAATTTCCAACCTTGCCTGGGGTGGCATGGTACCTGCCCTGCTCCCACCTCACCATCCCAGGCGAATGTCCCAGGGACCGTGGGAAACCCTGGCAAGGGGATGCCAGGCTGGGTAGGACCAACCCCCAGGGGGGCTTTTCTGCTCCATCAGGGCCTCTGATTTACCCCATCTTCCCACCTTGGCTGGCTCCCAACATCAGAGCCAGGGGATGGTTAAGGGAGGGGGACCCCAAAAGGGAGAGCATTTCCCTTGGGTACAGGAGCCCCAGAACTGGCAGGGTGCTGTGGTGGAAAGCTGAGGAGTGGTCTGGGTCTCCATGCTCCCTGAGGAGGAGGAGGTCTTTTGTAGAGGGAAGGTTTGGCAGGGGCAGAGAGGGGACAACTGCTGACTCTGGTAGTAATGATGCTCAAAGCATGTCTCTCTCCAGTCTGGGCACTTCCCAAAAGTCATGAGTGTCCTCCCTGAAGTGATGGGAGGACAATCACCAAAGTGAACTGGGGTAGTTTGGTTCTGGAGGTAAGAGACACATCTAGCTTTTCTTCTCTGCATCATATCACATCATATCATATATCATATCTTTGTCCCTGGACAAAGATGCTGTGCCCCAGCACCAGCTTTTTGGGTGGCTCCTGGAGAGGGCTGTTTTTCCAGAATACAGCTGGCAGAGATGCCCTGTGCAGACAGTCAACCTCAGCTCCCTTGCTGCTGTTTATAAGGAGCACCACGCATGACTACCTGCACTGAGACACAAAGCAGACCACTCATTAATATTCTGCTAACAACACACCTTCCTTTCCCTTCCTCAACAGGGAGAACATGAAAAAAAGATAAAATGCTTTTGTCCTGGCTTCCCTCTGTTACTTATCCTCCTTGTGGCAAAAAACATCTGGTCTTGGCAGATCAGCTGTGACAGAAGTGGTGCTGCCTTGCAGGAATTAATTAAACTCCTCTCCCCAACCCAACTGCTCCCTGAAGCCCCCAGGATACTCTACAGTCCAACCCTACAGTGCCTTATTTTTAAATATTTGTTTTAGAGACATTTTAGCTCTCACTGCTTCCCCGTCTGAAGCTGAGAGCCCAGATCTTCTCTTGGGCACATTTGGGCAGTTTCCTGAACAACTCTGGCTCTTTCCAGCATCTGTTTCTGCACTGTGTCTCACCTGATACCACTCCTCAAGCCAGGAAATGTTCCCAGGCTGCGTTTTGAGTCTCCTTATTGTTTTAAGATCTCACACCATAGAGGGTGTTTGGCACTAACCGCATGCTGCAAAGCCGCAGCCTGCCAAGCAGTGCTGGCAGATTCACCCTCACCTAGACGTGGAGAGACTGTGTGACTCTGTGTGGCTACGTGACTACATACTGTTTGATGTACATCACTGCTAGGTGGGCTGTCAGGGGGTTCTGCTGCAGGAGAGGTGGGCTGGCAAGATTACGACGGTGGTAGTATTAAGTGTGTAGTGGGATTGAGTGGAAGCTGGACTCTAGCTCAGTCCATGGGAATCTATCCCTCCAATAAGCTACTTCTTGGGTTAGAGTATAAAGACTACGTAAAGCCACATCTTCTCCCAGGATGTGGGGGGCAAGGCATGTCTGTGATACTTGCAAATGTTACTGGGAGAGCCCCAGGTCCTAATGCCTTCACCCGCATTACTGTTGTAAAAGTCACAGAATCACAGAATCACAGAATGTTAGGGATTGGAAGGGACCTCGAAAGATCATCCAGTCCAATCCCCCTGCCAGAGCAGGAACACCCAGATCAGATCACACAGGAACGCATCCAGGCAGGCTTTGAATGTCTCCAGAGAAGGAGACTCCACCACCTCTCTGGGCAGCCTGTTCCAGTGCTCTGTCACCCTCACCGTNACTGAGGGGCCCAGAACTGGACACAATATTCCAGATGCGGTCTCACCAGGGCAGAGTAGAGGGGGAGGAGAACCTCTCTTGACCTACTGACCACCCCCCTTCTGATACACCCCAGGATGCCATTGGCCTTCTTGGCCACGAGGGCACAGTGCTGGCTCATGGTCATCCTGCTGTCCACCAGGACCCCCAGGTCCCTCTCCCCTACACTACTCTCCAACAGCTCAGTACCCAACTTGAGTTTAGTGAAGTAACAATCTGCAGTCCCTCCTCCAGCCCATCCTGCCTCAGAAGACTACTCCCACCGTCCCAGCCAGGGGAGAGCACTGGACAAACCAGTACAAGACAGAGAGAGCAGTGGTGCAGAGGGCTCTTGCACAATGATCAGCCTGCCCTCCCACTGGCTAGCTTAGGAACAAGGGGGTTAGAAATCCCGTGGAGAAATCAGAGAACTGGAGACAGTTCACCAAAAGCCTTACAGACACACGTTCCTGTCCCACCCCAGCTTACTGGCCCTTTGGTTCTCCCTCTGCACACAAGCAGTGGTTTCAGTTGCAGGCAAGCAGAAGCCAGGTCAGCAGCAAGTGGTGAAGCAGCACACAGCTTAGTGCCAGATGGCACATGGCCTGTCCCAACAGCTTCATTGCATGTGGCAGGGTACTGCGCTTACTGGCACAAACCAAAGCTCTTGTCACATTACTGGTTGTTTCCTAATCGTATTCTGTAAATAAGGCCAGCCCCACGTCTGCCTGCCTGTAAGCACTCTCTGCCACAAGGTAGGCAGAGTATCTTAGAAAAATTTAATTTATTTCCATTTAAACCTCTAACACTATGACTATCCTTGCATACACTGGTAACATCTTTTTCTGCACTGACTCTCGTTTTTTCAATTCTGATTTTGGCTTTGTTAGAAAGCTTGATTATTTTTATTGCTGGGGTTTTCCTAGGACTGTTAGAGTTCCTGTAAAAAAAACAATCAAACACCAACAACCTAACCAACAATCACACTAGCAAGACCTGTTGCAAACTTTTTCAGCATCAGCTATGCTGAAAGATCCATTGTGAATATAATGTTGAGATAAGCTTCAGTAAGAAATGTTCTTAAATATTCTACTGAGGACTGTATTGAGCATTTTTGATTGATTTTTAATGTGTTCTTTTCCAGCTGGTTGAGGAAGGATACCGCTGAGACAGAAAGCAGCCTTAAATGCACATGCATGGTTAACTTGACAGTTTGCAAACAGTGGAGTGACAAAGTTCATGAGCTGCACAGGGAGTCATCTCAAGCCCTCGACAATGTTAGGAACTTTTAATTTCCTAACAGCACCACAGCTGTAGGACTCACACCTTGCTACCCGGCATCTCTGAGACACAAACGTACCCACATGGACTGGACAACACAGCTGATGATTTGGCACGCGTTGGAGCTGGTGTACCTGAGGAGCAGGGCTGGTGCATCCTCAAAACATCAGACTTAATGAGAGCACGGGGTGGCTGGACCAGCTGAGCGGGAGGTCTGCCTGTCCCAGAGGCATCCAGCTTCCTGAGCACGGCCGTGCAACGTGCTGTTCCCTGTAGCCCCGAGTTAGATGCCCTGTGGTGAGGCGTCAGCTTTTTGGCACTGAGGTTCTGGGGAGGGCAGCAGTCTTTCATTCAGGGAAAATAAGGGAGAATAACTCAATGCAGGCTTACGCTGCAATGGAAACCGTGAGCTGCCTTGGCAGGCCCTGAGGCTGCCTGCATGAAGACCTGAGGAGTGAGAAACATGGCTCAGATGGGAGGTTTCGTGATGTGTAGTGCTGAGGGAAGGGGAGCAGGCTAATAGGGTGGTGTCCAAGTGGATGGAGTCTGGCTGAGGGAAAATGAGAGCAAGAAAGCTTTGTTTTCTCTGAGGTGCCGTCAGGAAGAGTACTTGAGCTGCAGCACAAAGGGACTGTCTCTCACTGCCTACTTGCTGCTTTTTGGGGAAAATAGGCTTTTCCCACTGTTTGTAAGCAAGCAGGAACACAACAAATAAAGGCCTGAGCAGGTAAGTCTATCAGTTTTGTCCTCTTCACAGAAACAATCCAAAATATCTCCAATAAAAGATAGCAGCTCAGGCTAAAATTGGACCATGTGGTGATTTGCAATTTTTTCCTTTGCTTGTTTTTCTCTCTGCAATGTACACTCAAGGTTTTTCATCTTCATCCATATCGAAGGCTGATCTTTTATTTCCTTCCTATTGCTTTCATTCAGTGTTTGGGATAGCAAATTTATCTGGACAGTGCTAGGTAAGATTTGGTGATTTTCAGGTGCATAGTATTGCTATTATACATTTTTTTTTTCATCAGAAAGGCAGTTTGGTCTTTCTTTTGTAATGAAAGCCAAAAGATTGACTGAGTGCCAGCTTCTGGTTTTCTGTTACTGGGTTCCAGCTGCAGATGTGAATTTTCTGGCATGCACTTTAAGTCTAGCCTGAAATGAAAAGACACTGCAGGCACCAGAGGCAGAAGGTTTGATGCAGAGTTTTGTGATGCATTTCGTATTTGCAGAAGGATCAGTCTTACCATGAAGGCCAGTCTGAGGAGATTTCCAGCTCTGACAGTGAGAAACTGGTGAGGAGGGATAGAGGGACTCCACTTAAACAAGGGAGAATGGGCAGAAGAAGGACTAGGAAGAAGTAGGAAAGGGAGTCTACAGAGGAAGAGCTATTGGAAGATGAATAGAAGAAGAAGGAAAGCAGGGTAGAATGGAAGATGAGATGGGGAGTCATCTGAGAACAGCAAATCCATGGGAGTTTAAAATGCATGGAGTATGTACCATAATGGGGACGGAACAACACATATCCAAAGCATTGAGTGACAAGGCAGGAAATGGAGTGACTATACTTGTCTACATTGAGATCCTAAAAAGCTTATTTTGATTCTCGGTAGTGAAAATGTCTTCAGTGGTGTTTGTAACTAGTTATAAGGGCAATCAAAACAGTGGTTAAATCTCCAGCATACTGTACGTTAGTGAAAAATAAGATACAGGCACAGATTGTCACTTTAAGCGGCTACTACTAGTTGCAATCCCCAGCATGACAAATAGTAAAGCTTGTCATTGTCTCAGCTCAGCTACTGAGAACAAGTAACTGAGGTTCCCTAGAGGGGGATTCAGACTGTGCTGGTTTTGTCACCAAACTCCTTCTTTGCCTTGCAGCTTATTAAATGTCGTGTTCAAGTTTACAGTTTGGATTCCTTAATGTCCTTACAACTCTGTACATCTAGTCAGTGAGTAAAAGAAAATAGACCTCATTGCAAATTGCCATTCTAGACACTATACACTCATCCTACACATGCCAGCTTAGTCCAGCCTTGCTTCTCTGCCCGGTGACTCCATGCATCTGGAGAGAACATCTTAACACTCCAGCTCCTGCATTTTTTCAGGCTAACTTACATATTGGATGTAAGATAGGTATTCACAGGTGGGCAACATTTCCAAAAGGTTCATTTAAAAGCATAAATCCTCTCTTGCCTGGCAGACCAGGCTCTAGCTAAGCCTGAGAACAGGGGAAGAGCCTCTGCAATGTGTGTCTGGCTTCTAAGATGCTGTTGCAATACTACAGTACTGACTTCTTTCCCATAAGAGACCTAAAAATAAGATGAAAAAGTCCAAGGGCATGAAAATCAAGCAAGACTGACAACCACTGAAAAAGATGTTTAACTACCTCCTGCTGCTCTGTTCCAAAATAAAACCTTTCATTTCTAGCTTTCCTTCTCATGTGTTCTCCTCTATTTGCATGTTTATATCCATTTCATCATCTGCCTGAGAGCAAGTTGTTAAGTTCTCAATTTTGACCTTTATAAGTCCTCCCCACTCAATACAAAGTGTGCTGCACAGATAATTGTCCTGGCTTGCTACTTTCATCACAGCATCTGCACCTTGCACCCTTTCTGCAGTACATCAGTGTAACGTCTTTGGTTACTACTTCATGACCCAGGCTCGCTCTTCATAACATTTCTTCCACAGCTGATTTCTAATCCTTTCCTTGCCCCACAAACGATGGACTTCTTGGTCACTTACCTAAGATTTGTTTTCCATTTTGATGCAAGTGTTTTTTTCTATAGAGCCTCCACCTTAAAATTTGTTTTCTCAATGCCTTTAAAATGATTTCCTTGTCTTCTTTCATCTTCCTCTTTATGGTGCTCCTCTTTTTTTGTGGTTTCTCAAAGATTTTACCACATAAATCACTTTAGAGAATGGGTTCTATATTTTCCTTATAATTTTAACAGCAATGATGTGAAATGTGCAGACTTTGCACTCAGTTGGAAAGAATGAATGTTTTCACTGTCAGGCTCTAAAACAACTTTCCTAAAGATGCAGGAAACAATACACATTTGTATGAAAAATGTTTAATATCTTCTTTATTGTTACTTCCCATCGAGATAGAAATGAGTCCATCAGCACGTGAACAATCTGACATCCACAGTTACTAAGGACAGCAACAATATTTTTCTACCTGTATTAAGCCTAATTTTAATTTTCTTCTTGGTGAACAAGACTACACATTTTTCTGTTGTAGTATGCTCTGAGTGTTGCTTCTCATTGAAAAGACCATGGTAATCATAGCCACAACCTGCAGAAAACAGTAGATAACATCTTCATGTGAACGTGAACAGCATTTGTCTCTAGATGGTAAAGTCTTGAGCTCAGGTAGTGTGGAACAAAATAATTTCCACTTTTGAGATAATTGATAAGCTTAGGTTAACTGAGCTGTGGGACTTGCAGTGTTTTGTCTCCTGGCTGATTGTCAGAGTAATGTTTGGTTCAGTTTTGCTGAAGAAGTAACTGATAGGCTCTCTCCAACAACCTTTTTGTTATCTATCATCTGACCTACCCATTTACTCCCTGACTTTCTGTGCCAAGTTTAGGGGTTTTGAGCTTTCCTAATTGAAATTCAAATATGGATGCATATTATTTTTCTTGTCTTCTTTTGTCTTCATCAGGAAGATATCTGAACACTAAACCAAATGACCTTTTTTTACTAACAAAGCTGAAAGGCCAGCACTGTGCACTTTATGAATATACAGCAAGACTGGGAGGGCAGGAGCTTCAAAAGCCATCAGAAAAGGACAGAGGAGAGGTTGGGGAGATCAGGAGAAATAACAATGCCAAGTCTGTACTACATCTGGTGTCTGAAAATTCAAAAGACAGCTAAGCACTGTGCTATGAAAGATGTCCATACAGTGACCGTTGCAGACATGATTTACAAAGTACAGAAAGCAAAAATGTAATTTGCAGGAAAGCAAGGCTGGATGATGTCACTGTTTTTTTATAAAATAATAGAAGCATACCTAAAGAGAAATCTGTATGGACAGAAAACAAATCAAATCTTATGGAGCAGGAGAAGGGAAACTTGTTCCTACATCACCTCGCCAGAGAGCTGTGTGTAGCTCCCCTTGCACCTGCGTTGGCTGGGAACATGAGAGTGCCAGGACAGCAGCAGAGAGTGTCTCAGGTATGAAAAAAAAAGGAGACAATCATAAAGAAAGGGGCTGCTTTGATTCAACTTGCATAGAACACTGACAGTGACGAGGGAATATGAAAGAAAAGTAAATCCCCAAATCCACAAATTTGCTATAGTATTAGGGTGACTAAAGAGACTCCTTTAAGTATCATAGTGAATTCTCAAAGTCTAGTGTTAGCAAATTCTTCAGGAAAAACTGAGTAGGAAGAAAGCACATATTCTTCCTTCAAAACGATAGATGTAAACAGAACTGGATTTCTGAGAAACCTTGCAAGGTATTTGAGAATTAAATAAGTTTGTTGATCTCAGAGCATTCTGCAAAGCTGCAAGTGTCCATTTGGAGGCAGGTATCATCAGATGTAGGATAAAAGGGGAGAAGTTCCCCTGCTGTGTATTATCTTATGTCCTTCTGGCAAGGAGTTGCTAGACAAGTGACAGCAGTTTCAAGAAAACATGTATGGTCACAAAGAAAAGATAACAAGCTTTTGTTTTGTTGGGACCCAGAAGAGAATAACTACTTTGCCCTTATTGTTCATGAGATCTAATAACAGCTGAGTAAAACATGGGGTAAGCTCATAATTGGCTCTCCAGCATCATCCAAGAACCTGTATATTATGTTCCTCAATATTGCTATACTCAAATGGACAATTTTAATGTTAACTTTCCAACAGTTTATGATCACTGTGCTGGATCTCAATGCTCTACAGTTCTGCTCTTCAAAGCAGAGACTGGTGAACCAGTCCAAGGGGGTTCTGAAGAGACGACCAAGTACCCAGTGTTTCAGGATAATGAGCAGAAGGTGGAATAATGGGCAGAAAGTCTAACTTAGGCCATTCTCTTCCTCTCTCTCAGGTGCCTGACAGAAGTAAACTCCTGCCACTAAACTTCATCTTTAAAAGCTACCTAATATGCCTGGTGATGTTCTTATTAGCTTTTCTGTATAATACTTACGTTTTAACTGTCTTGGTACCTCTAGAGAAAAAGTAAAAAAATAATAAGAGTGTCTATCTGCAGAATGAAAGATACTTAAAAACAGGAAAAAACAGGTAAGACTTTTCAGAACAACCATGAATCAGTAATCACTAGTCCCATTGGTGGGACTAATACTGGGACCAGTTTTATTAATCACCTTTGTCAATGACCTGAAGAAATTAGTCCATACTAAAATCCTCAAATTTGCAGATGGTACTAAACTCTTTCCAACAGTCCAGTGCGGTACCAAAAAGGCAATTAACTCCAGAAAGAGCTCATGGGCAAAAAGGTGGCAGATACATTCAAGACAGACAAATATAAAGTGATGAAAAAACAATCTAAAACATACCTCAGTAATGATGAACTCCTATCTAGCAGAGAAGATATGTTGGAGATATCTATCTATCTATCTATGAAATCTATGTCGATTTCAGTCAAGCATTTGACACCGTCTCCCACAGTATCCTCGCAGCTAAACTGAGGAAGTGCGATCTGGATGATCGGGTAGTGAGATGGATTGTGAACTGGCTGGAGAAAAGAAGCCAGAGAGTTGTGGTGAATGGGATGGAGTCTAGTTGGAGGCCTGTATCTAGTGGAGTCCCCCAGGGTTCGGTATTGGGACCTGTGCTGTTCAATATATTCATCAACGACTTGGATGAGGGAGTAGAGTGCACCCTCAGCAAGTTTGCTGAT
>VZTO01008910.1:0-12139 GCA_013400615.1 Syrrhaptes paradoxus | reverse complement strand
ATGAGAAAAAACTTCTTTCCAGTGAGGGTGACAGAGCACTGGAACAGGCTGCCCAGAGAGGTGGTGGAGTCTCCTTCTCTGGAGACATTCAAAACCCGCCTGGATGTGTTCCTGTGCGATCTGATCTAGGTGTTCCTGCTCCGGCAGGGGGATTGGACTGGCTGATCTTTCGAGGTCCCTTCCAATCCCTAACATTCTGTGATTCTGTGATTCTCTGTGAGTACTGATTGGCAGGTCACAAAACAATTGACTGAATGAACAGTGGTAGCCAAGGAGATCAATAAAATATTGAACATCATCAGGAGGGGAATTAGGAATAAAACAAAATGAGTCATTTTGCTGCTCCATAAACCCAAGCCCTGTACTGTGTTCTGTGGACAGTTCTGGTCTTCATATCCCAAGAGGAATGGAGTGGAATCAGAGAAAGTGCAGAGAAGCGAAACTATAAAAATTGAGACTGTGAAGCAGCTGCTATCCTCGGTGAGATTTAAAAGGCTGGAACTCTTTGTTTGGGGAGGAGGAGACTGACAAGAGGATGTCACTGAGGTTTAAAAGATCTTGAAGGTGGAAGATCAGCGGAACGCAGAAATCCCAGCACATCTCACTTAATCTTACCTTTAACAACCTTAATAAAACAGGTTTGATGCTGGGGCAGTATCAGAGTAATGGACCACTGAAAGTGCTGGAGCTTGAATACCCTCCCTAAATAGCATTGACTTGTTCTAGCGTTGGAGGCAGCATGTAGGGCTGGATGGGGTTTGGCTTGACCTGCCAGGATGGTGCTTCTGTTCACAAGATCTCTGCCCCCAGGGCTGCACAGTGCAGCCTCCTCAGGCATCCCCCAGCAAGCACAAAACTGTTGAAGGAAAAGGAAACAAACTCTGCCTGCGGCTCTCCTGCAAAACTTCTTCCAATTGCCACATGTTCATAGAATTCCTGATCTGCATAATGTGCAGATTAACTGATTGTAATTGTCCTTTTTTTTTTTTTTCTGGTAGCGGATATGATAATATGATGATATAACAGACCATGTCTGCTATGAAGATGTGGATTTTCTCACCCCTTCTTTGTCCAGAATCAGAGGGCAGAGTGAGGTTTTACATTTGGTGCTTGCTATTTATGGAGACAAAATCATTTTCTTTTTTATGTGGTCCCGGATACGGACCTTAACCACAAGCATTCATATGAGATTGATAGCCTTCATGGATAAAATCTTTCCTCTAGTGAAAAAATGGTGCTGTTAGAATTACAGAGAGAAGCCTACTGTTTTCTTTATTTCTGTATTTGAAGAACCATTAACTTCTGATGTGACTGCCACAGTTTATATTTAATGAGGAACAGTTTACATTGAAAACTGCATTCAGGCTTTTGAGCTGAAATATTTGCACTGACTCCGTTAAATGAACAACAAGAAAACCCTTACTGTCCTTCTTGCCCATTAAATAGTAATGGTACTTACCTGAGGTAGCAAGCTGTTGCAAATTGATCTTATGTTCACTAATATGCAATCCCTGCATCACAACTTCCCTTAAGTAAAATAGGGACAATAACAGTAAGATCTTGGCTGTAAAAGTAGTGTTTTCATCTATGACAGTGAATTTGAGGAGATGAGTAATGATTGTGCACTTAAAGCACGCAGATGCTTTGCTGAAGTTGTTCAGTAGCTTCCCTGTGTGTAAATACACACAGAAATTGATAGACAGATAATAGCTTGGCTCATCAGCTATCAACTTCAAAAAGTTTTGCAAGAACTCCAAGGTAATTTCATCAGAAAGCTATTAATGGGGAATAATTATGGTGCCCCAAATATTGTATGAAGAGTGTATTAGACCACGTTCTTATTTTCTTGATAAATGGAACACATAAGAAGCAAAAGAAGTCTTCGTAAGCCCTGCTCGCTTTATCAATAAAGACTTAATTGCACTTTCTCACTTGAACTGATGCACATAAGAAACCTGTTAACCGTTTTGCTGGGATAAAATCGGTGTGCAGGAGGAATTAACCTCCATTGCCCAAGTCTAAGAAAGATTCAGGTCTCAATGAGCTATCTTACGATTTATCCTTTTTAGAGTATGTGTTCAGTCTTTTGAAGGATGGGATTTTTTTGCTATTAATTTTGTTATTATTGAGATTTATTATGATGATAAAAACCAAACAGGGAACACAAGGGAGAAAAGAACTAATATAGCATGGTTTTTTGGATAGCTGAAAGGGATATCTGCAAGGTGACACTGTCAGCCTGATCAGTACCACAGAACAAGGAAGAGAGAGATTTTTGGCTAAAACAAGAGGCTGTTGATTCTAGGTGAAACAGAACAAATGTCAAAGGAAGAAAATACTTGGAAAAACAGGTTCCAAACATGCTAAAGTTTACAAGCAAAGATTAAGCATTGTCCAGCACATACACTTCTAGTTTTAGTTCCTCCTCACCTAACACCTGTTTATGCCATATAATTTTCTGCCACTGGCTCACAAAAATTCTTCTTTGGATTAGATGTCAGTGAGTGACTCGCAGTAAACCATGCATACAGCAGGGGTAGAGAATTTTTTGTTTTGTATCTACAAATAATTTGATTTTTACTCACTTGGTTGCTATGCCAAATAATTTAATGAATGTTTCCTGAAACAAAATGTCAGCCTGTGGCATGATTGTAAACTGTTCAATAGATGTATTCTTACCTGTGTTCATTGTTCCTACAAATCTGCATCCAAATACTGGCTGACCTGGGTGACTGATCTAAGCACTCAACTTAATGAATTAACTGTGCTTCCAGTTAAGCCTTTTCTATAGCTAACCATCCCAGCTGGGACATATATATTCTGCATGTTTATTTAAATTAATATAACAGTACAGACAAAAATGTTTGGGTAAAAAAAAAAAAAAGAAAAAGCAGGGTAGAGTTGTTGTGATTACAGTGAAAATCACTGACAGGAAGGGGAGAATACTTTCTCTCCATCTGTGGCAGGTATAAAGAAAAGTGAATCTCAGTCTTCTAGACTGGAGATCAACCCAGTCTTACATATTAAAAATAGCCTCCTAAATTCTGAATTTTGTTGGCAACTTGTTACCTTAGCTAAAATCTATGGCAAAGTGGCCATAGCATTTAGGAGGGTCAAAACACTGTCCTTTGAATGGAAACCCAGACACATTTCACAGGAAGCATCTCCCCTGTCCAGGTTTCCAAAAGTGTGTTTGAGTGACAGAGACCAGTGCAAGAGATCAGGGTTCTTTTCTTCGGTGTATCTATCACTTCTAACCTGAGACAGAGATTAATCAATGGCAACAGTGGTTAGAAGAGCAATTGGTACATTTTTCTCTTTCATTTTAATAAATATTTTCAGTGCTTTTTTTTTTTCTTCTTCTGGATCTGTTTCTTAAGTTCCACAGCAATCTGTGGCAGAGATGAACTCAGGAAATGACTCTGCAAATACAAAATTGAATTCTCCACTCCTACACATCTTGAAATGACATCAGTCCCATGTTTGTTCGGGATTTTTTGCCAGAGGACTTCTTCTTTTGCTTCATCACAGCATCGTGGTCACTATGGGCAACATGTCTAGGCTAAGCCAGCTGTCCGAATTCCTTCGGGTTCCCTAGGAAAACAGGTAATTCTGCAGGGCAATTCAACCATCACTCTCGGATACATAGGAGGAATCCCATCCAAAGAGGTTAGAAAGAGACCCACCTGTGGCCCGCAGCACAGCCAGGCAAAACCAGAATGAACAGAGCACAGTCCACAGGCTTTTACGGCTACAGACATTGTAAAATATTTGGTTAGGAGCGAATTGTTTGTGCAAACAAGGTGAGCTTCAAAAAAACCCAGCAACCCATGGTTTTGGCATACAAGGGTGCTGCCATCGTGTTTTGCTTTACTTGGTGCTGTGTTTGCAGCATTTTCTGTCTCTTCAGAAGTTACTGCTCTTTTCCAAAAATTCACCTCACCTGCAAAGCCTGAAGTCTCAGCAGTGCAAGGATGGGGGAAGAAAATGCATAGTGTGATTTATGTCAGATGTTGAGTCCCAAGAATGGAATGGTAGTACAAGGTTCAAATACGGATTTTCAACCAAAATGAAATCTTGTTGAAAGCTGACAGCAGGTTTCAAGGTTTCTGGTGAAAAGTGCGGAAGGTAGTGCAATACCACAAGCTCTGTTCCCTTAGGAAATCAAGCAGGCAGTATACTTCAAATTCTCCACTAACTATTTTGTATGGGGGGAAAAAAAGTTGAAATCTCTTGTCTCAAGCATTCTTCATAAAACATGCCAAATAAGACTATATCAATGTATCAAAAGTGGTGAAGGCAAGGTTCAGAAAGAAGGAAAACTGTATGTGATATCGCTGTAGGCAAATGAATGGCAAAATGAAATTTTTCCAAAACTACAGCATGAATTTTCAACCTCGTAGGGTAAAATTACCTGTCTGCAATTAAGTGGTACTGTACAACCATTAGTGCATATTGCATTTAAATAGCATTTTTTTTCTAAGACCAAAGGGTTAAGTCTCATGCTGCACAAGTGCTACGTTTTAGCACCTGGAAAGGTTGTTACTTTCCATCTTCCTTTTCATTTAATGAAACAATAATGATGAAAGAACAGGATGCTTCAGGCAGACTCAGGTTAATAAGTATAAATTGTGCCCTGGAGTATTGACTCTTTCAAGTCAGCTATTGATTCCTATAAAATAGCTTACACCTAATTATTTTTTATCTTACTGTAGGAAGTCTATACGAAATAACCACATGCATACAAGGTCAAATCTGGAAATCTGTGTTCAGCTTTTAGTTCTATGTTTAATGGAGTAACATTCCCATTGAAGTACAGCCAAAGAAAAATGGAAAGCACTCTTCTGTCCCTTGAAGTCCACACACACAGAGTTTATCCAGCAGTCTGGTGGCCAAGGCACTCTGCATGTTGTGGAAGGTCCATCAGAGCCGAATTTAATTTAAACCATCAACTCCTGAATAAGTGTGCTGATCCCTGGGATGCAGGTCAGTTCCTGATGGGTTTGTGTTAATCATGCTTATTTTAACCTGGAATGTCATCTTGGACAGGAGGAACTTTCCCAAGGGAATTTTTCACAACTGGTACATTCCTTCTGAAAGTTTCCTTTCTGAGAAATTCATATTTTGTAGCACAGGGAGGAAACACAGCCCAGTTCCCAAACCACTGCATGATTTGTGTTACAGTGACTGAGAACCGCTGACATTGCGACACCACTGTACGAAGATCGAGAGTGGGATTCATTTGCTCAGACTGACATATCTACAACGTGGACATTGAATTAGCTACCCTTATGTTCTTTATCATCACCAGAGAGAAACAACCACTTGTAAGGTGAGATTCATCCCATCCTATCATGCACAGCTAAAAGAGGTTAGACAACTCAAAGCCCAAAAGTGCAATTTTCACTTTATTGCTTCAAGGAACCTTGGTGGTTACCAGCTGAGGTGTATACTTCTGTAGCAAGGTGGGGTGAATCCCCATCCTAGGGCCCTTTCCCTGAGGGGACAAGGTCACCAAGAAGGGAAGTCATGCCTCTTGTCACACTCCAGACTCATCACCAAGGCAGTGGCAGAAGCCAGGCTGCACCCATGTTTCCTGAGCCACTGGGCTGTATGGCCACCTGGTCAGACTCCAGTTCCATCCAGGACTTTGCGGCAATATTGATGTGTATTTGGGATTCGTGGAAAAAACATTCAGTTCACATGTAATAAAATCACTTTAATGTCTGTTGCCCCATGCCTTAGACAGTCTGGTAACTTGAAAAGTCTTACAGCTGATATAGACCTCAGCCTGGCTTTTGGACCCAGAAACCCTCACTGGGAGCGACTGATGTACCATAAGATGCTACAGGTTCTTTTAAGTTGCTGATTTAATTATAATTAAGTGACATTCTGCACAATTCACATTTCCATCTTGCTCATCAAAAATAACATCCACACAATAACATAGCTGTTGTTTTCAAACTCTTCCACTCAGACATGTTTCTCAAATGCATACATTTGTTATAATGAAGCACTGTCTTGGCTGCTGTGTTTCTTCTGTGGTTAGTTTGGTCTGCTTCAGGATCCGTGAATTTGCCAGGGCTAGCCTCCATGTCTTTTAGCCTGTGTTCAAGGAACCCTAGCGCACGTTTGTCCGTCCCAAACTTCTGCCACCTTTCCCAGCTCACTATGTCAGTCTTTCCGAGATGTTTCAAAAATAGGAGGGTTTTGAAATCCTTATTGAAACATGACCCTGACCTTACCCAGTGGATTTGAGCTGAGTCAATGGGAGAGAACCCAATCAAAACCATCATCTTGCCTGTTATCTGTGAACAGAGCCCCCAGGAAAACCTCTGCTCAGGAGGGCTAGGTGCTGCCCAGCTGCCAGTCTGCTGTCCCGTCCTTGGAGGGAGCTCAGTTCACACCTCCTGATGAGCACCCATGGTGCCCATATCTCTCTTGGCCCTACTACTGAACTGGTACAGGTGTTTTCCTGCCCTGCATGTCTCTAAGACTGTTTGAAAAGGAGTGGAGGTTTCTTAAAATCTTCTTGCATTGGGATCCAGGAAGAAACAGGTTGGAGGGAGCACTTTGGGATTCAGCCTTCTGTGAGTGATGTCATGGCATCCCTTTGAACACGTACGTTGCCTGAGGGACCGTCCGATTCACACGTCTGCTTCTGAGCTTGTCTTCCCAGCAGCAGAGCAACTCTCACTCTACTGAAACTAGCAGTTCATGGATGCAAAATGAATGTCAGTTTGGATTTAGAGCTCTCTCTGAAATTCATTGGACTTGAATATCTACTTAAAGGTTTCCCATTTTTATTCTTTTCTGCAAAAATAGCTTTCTCTTGTAGCCACAGTGGAAATCATCTGGCCTCTCTTTGAATGAATTGACTCTGAGTGGCCAATTCATTACTGCACTATAGGGAAAAATTATCACAGAAACTCTCTGCAAAGCATCCTGATAACCAGCTGATGCAGAATAGTCAGCATCAGTGGAGTGATCATTCTTTGATATCTTTCAGATTGCATATATCGGTAAGATTATTTATTTGAATAAGTGCTGGCAGCATCTGTAACCTCTTCAGAGCACAATACCACAAATTTGTTGATAAAGTTGTACAAATTGACACACCACATACTGTTTTTCTTGTTCTTTTTTTTTCTTACATTTATGGGCAATATATTTTGAGATTTATATTATGAGCATAAGCATAAGCAATTCCATCTAGTCCATTGTCCTGTCTGTACTGCAGACTAATATCAAAGTCTTTAGGAAACTACATAAGAAATGGGAGATAAATTGTGCTTTTTCTCCTCATGTATCCTCCCACCAACCTATAACTTAGGGATGTCCTGAGCTCATGGATAGGTGTGTGTTTAATTAGAACTGGTGGATTTTCATACCTTGTACAATCTTCTTTTAACCATTTGCTTTTGCTTCCACATATCTGATAACCATTTTTTTCACTACTTAGTTTTGCATTTGGTGAAGAAATAGTGCTTTGCATTGTACTTCCACCTGATCATCTCATTGGGTACCCTTTAGAATTTGTGTTATGAGAAACAATAAATGAATGGTCTTTAATCAATCCTGTGTCCTACCCTCTCTTTTATGATCTACCTTCCTATACCCCCTCAAACATTTCTTTTGTGCCCCAGCCTATTCAATTTCTTCGTAGGGAGACTGACTTGGACTGTTGACGATCTTCATTTCCTCTCTCTCCAGCTTGTTTTCTTCCTACTATATACTGAGAGTTAAGATCAAAATTGTATTCAATATTCAAAATGTAGACACACCATGAATTTATACACAGCATAATAAGGTTTTCTGGTTTGTTCTCTGCTCCTTTCATAATCACTCCTAATATCCCATTTGGTTTTTTTGACCACTGCCAAGACTGAGCTATTCTTTACAAAGAATGAACAGGGACAATGTCTCTGTTCTGAATAATGGCTCATTTTGAGCTCATAACTGTGTTAATATAGTTAAAGTTGGGTTTCCTTGTGTGTCCTACTTTGCATCCTATCAACACTGAACTTCATTTGCTGTTTTACTGCTCAGTTTCTCAATAATGTAAAATCCTCTCAGAGTCTCTTTTACAGACTTCCCTTTTTCCTGTCTAATATCTGATCTGCAGCAAACATTGTCACCTTACTATTCATTCTTCTTCCCATATAATTTATAAATAGAAAGTTCTTTTGTACTCTATCAATAACGTTGCCATTTTAAAGACTGACTTTTTATTCTCAATCTTTGGTTCCTGTCCTTTAACAAGATTTTAATTCTGGAAAGAAACTTTCCTCTTATAACCATTTACAGAACCTTTGGTGAGGGAACTCGTTAAAACCTTTCACATACCATCTCCTTACTCCTTAGAAGATTCCAATAGGGACAATATATTTTCCCTTTGGAAAATTTTGAAATTTGGAAAATGCTGACTCATCTCAATTTCATCATATTTGTCCAGGAATCTACTAATTTCCTCCAGTTTTCTTGGTAGAGAAGACATCGAAGCTGTGATCCTCAACAGCTTTTTTCACTTGGTCCTTTTTTTTAAATTTGACACTCCACTTGAACACTTCTGTTCTCATTCTAGCAAGAATGGTTTAAGAGAGAGATACACATCACAAATACTAGTTTGGGATTTTCATATCTGAATTCTTTAAGAATACTGAAAAGGATGCTAACTAGTCCTGTTTGTTTTTACTATTCCTTCTGTAATTTTCTTCTAAGACTTCTTCAACCACTCCACTTTGAGATAGCTCTTGTCATCCAAGAGAGAAATTTATTTTCTATGCCTTTTGCAGGAAATTAAAAAGCTTAACATCTGTTATTTTTATGTCAGTTGTGATAATACATTATACATTGTATTGTTTGTCAATTAAATATTTTAAGCCCCTTAATCACAACAGAGTCTTTCCCTAGGAATATTAAAAAAAATTACCAGAGCAATCAAAGAGCAATATTTGCCAGTTTTATCAAACTCACACTTCAACCCAGAAGCTTCAGTGGCTCAAGGAGGATGACAGCTCCACAGGTTTAACTAGGCTGTAGCAGTTTGAGGTCTGCTTAACTGATAGTCTAAAACATATGCTCATTTTTCTCAGTGAAGGTTTTATAACTGGGGTCTGTATTGCTTTTGAGCATCAGATTGATGTGAAAACAAAAGTCATGTGGGAGAATGATATGGGTTATTGACCGCGCTGCAGGGAATATGAAGGCAGAAATGAGTGCATTAGCGTTAACATACAGCTGAACTAAACAAGGATGCCAAATGCTCCCCGCTAAGAAGTAGTTGAGCCATGACCTCTAACTAGCAATTTTCATTTTAGCCAAAATACTGCTTTTCAGTTTAACACAGATCATTGCTAAGGGCAAGCCTTATTTCTTACTTGTTCATTCTACAAGTTGTTTAAATACCTGGAAACCATTGAGATGCTGGAGAAATACATTGAAGGAACAAAGTACCTTGCAAAAACGTGTGTGAAAAAGCTGCTTTCACTATTTTGAGACTGAAAAGCTGACTTACCTTTATGTGGGATTTTTCTGCTCCTGTAAAAGTTGTATAAAGTTTGCACAGTTCGTTGTCAAAGGTACAACACAACTGCCCAAGGGCAGGCGTAAATACCAGTCTTTCAGGGAGATGTGTCAGGTACACTGGCTCAGGGTGAAAGGCTGGAGAAAGTCTGGAGCTCAAAAGCACATTTTTGGAAAAGATGTGTTTACCAGCTCCATCTCCTTTCATGTTTTCTTGCTGGGAAGAACACGTATGCTTATTTTTACCTGTGGTTAAAAAAAGGGAAAAATCTTGATTGCTGTAACAGTGACTTCATGGGAGGGTCACAGTTCAGACCAAGTGTAAAGAAGAGGAATGGCACCAGAGGAACGTGTTTGGGGTTGGGTTTTGCCTCCCTCCAACTCATTTGGAGGAAAACAACTGTATTTCTCAGAAAACATTGGACAAACCACAAGGCCTGGGAAAAGAGGGAAGTGGGACTGGAAGTATGCCTGCCTTTGAAAGAAGTCTGCCACTTCCAATGGAAAGTGGGGAGGGAGTGAAGGGTGAAAGAGAAATCACACCTGTTAGAGGAAATGAATGTGGTTCTTTAAGCATGTTGTGAAGACCATGACATACGCGTATTAGATAGGCAGAGGGTGATTTGAATCACTTCAGGGAACTGTTGTTTTGGTTTTTCTCTGTAAATTCTGTACTTCATCTCTTCACATGTTTACTGATGAGGGGCTGCCTTGTTCGCAGCTTTAGACAATTGTCCTATTATGGGAAATACATAAAACCAAGCCTGGTTCTGTCTTTGGAAGTTTTCTGTCACAACATCGTAATCCGTGTTCCCAGTGTGACTCATGAAATTACCAAGGACAACTGGAAAAAGACTATAAAACTTCACAATATCCTTTTTAAAAACTATTATTTTAGTGATATTTGTCTTAATTTTGCCCTTAACTTTGATGTTAGTGTCTACCAGTGGAGACATGTTTTTATGTATGTGAGTTACGTCCAGGAGCACTGAATCAGATCGCTTGTTTGTCCGCTGTGTTACACATGTCACTGAACATGTCCAGGGGAACCCCCAGCTTTATTTCCTGCCTCTATTTCCTTGTATGATTTCTTTGAGTATTAGAGCTGCTGATAATATATTCTCTGTCAGTAGAGAATGAGGGAAGAAAAAGGGGAAAATTACCTCCACATGACGAGCTGATTTGAAGGTGCTCAATTACAAATGTCAAAATCAGGTTTAATCTTTACCAGTAGACTGCATGCATTTTGTATTTCATTATAACTAAATATATATTTAGAATTTTGGAAAATGTGTTTTAGTACATAAGAACCCTGATAACAGAATGCTGGTACAATAAGGATAATTACAAAAAACAAGTGACTGAAAACTTAAACAATGGAGAAGTGTTTCTGTAATAGGCATTGTAAAACTAGTGATGTTTGTGCGTTGGTGACAACATCAGAGACTTGACTGTATTCTGACCAAAGGGAGAGAGGGCAATGAAAGAGTTGTGCACACAATAAATGTCTCACAGGTTTCTGGGGAGCCACAAGAAAAGGAGAGGAACCAAACCTGACACTCCTGATGTAACCTGTAATGGGCCAAGAGAAACCCTCTGAAGGTTTGTGCTTCTCTCGGTTTATGACCCATAAAGAAGTAAGCAAGGACACATCCATTACATTTCAAAAATGTGCTGTGCTCGTGACAAGGATGTTCCAGACCAGCCTGTGGACTGATTTACTGATACATAGGACTTAAAATGTCAAACAAAACTATTCTCCTTTGGCCTCTGATTTATTTTGCTATAAAGATCAAGCCCTAGTAAGTCATCTCTGGCAAATTTCACTCTTCTAGCTCTGTCATCTGGTCTATGTTGATGAATCTTTGGCCTGGGAAAGTACATGAAAACCAGAAAGTAATTTCACAGAGTCCTATAGAAGTGTAGATTTGTTGAGTGGACATAAGAGGATATCAGAAAATAAAGTTCATAACAGTTTTTGTGGAGTCTGATATTTGTTATTTAGCAGATTTATGAGTCAAAAAATGTTTCCACAAAGCTCAGACCACAGCTGTAGCTACAGTAATATCCTTAATGACTTTTTTTTTTTACCTCAGGTTGTGTTGTAGAGTGTCCTTCCAGCAGAAAAGTGATCAAGTATATTTATAGATGTGACACTTGGACATAGTGAAATGTTTTGAAAAATAAAATCATAAATATGCCCCAAGACTGGACATGATAATTTGTTTCATAGTCAATCTAAACACAATTTGTTTCTCTTATCTATCCTGACTGTATGTAAGAAAATACCACAGCACAAAACCTTTCTGAATTTGTGACTAATGTTTTTCTATTGAAAAACTTTGCCATGAAAACAAAGTGGAATTTCCCAGTTAGTTAACATTATGGAATTATGAAACTGCCCACATACCTCATTTCATCATTCTCTGAACTAAGGGTTTTAATTTCATTCACAAAGTTTGGATTTAAAATACTAATTTAATATTCTAAATCAGAAGAAGCAGCAAAATCTCTGAGACCAAATTATTAGAATGACAAATTTGAACATTTTGGTAAAAAGAATAGATTGTCTGCTCTTGAGAGCAAGACTCTTGGCCTTCTACAACAGAGCCAC
>VZTO01008909.1:1510-31397 GCA_013400615.1 Syrrhaptes paradoxus | reverse complement strand
GCATTTCAGGGAGCGAGCTAAGCTTACTTTATCAACACTAGAGTGCTGCCCCACTGGTGCAAGCCCCGTTACAGCACCATCCCCCTTCGCATCCATCATCAGCCTCCTCCTGTGGTGTTGTAGTCTGGTAAATGCATCCACACTAATGCCATTTTTCTCCCAGATCATTGGAGATCATGTGTGTTTGCAATATGAGATGGATTGGGAATGGATATGTTCTACCTCTTCCAGAAGCCAGGGCAATTACAATATACAGGCTTGGTACCCCCAGCTGTTGAAGAGGTAATTGAGAATTAAAAGCCAATTGATCACATCCCAATCACTGTTTAAGCACAGCCTGACAGAAAGAGAGCTGCTGGAGTTTTGGAGGGAAACCTCAAAGGGAATGGAACATGTGAAAACCCTGTGGCTATCTCCCTGTCTAGAGAAGGTGGGCAGGGAGAAGAGCAGACAGAATACATCTCACAAACACATTAGTCACAGATCATGTAGTTTCACTGTAAATGGTGGAAAAGAAGGGCTGAGGGTATGATGAAACTTTATCAACCTTGCACTGGTAAATAGTAGACAAATGAATGGGACCAAATGTGCTTTGATTAAGGACCAGCCTCATCTACTAGCAGCAGTGTGGTACAGGTCCTAGGAAGGCTAGACTGTTCAGAGTCTGGTGTATAAATTGCTTTTTGAAGACTTCTCAAGGAGCTCATCTGTGTAATGATTTTGAGGCAACTTGGACTGAAGCTACAGAGAGGAGCAGCTTTGATAAAATTTTGTCTTCGCTGCTCACAGCTGTAGTCACTTCAGCTGGCTACAGACCATTAACCAGTGCACTCCTGATCAATGGGAGGTAGCCTATCTGCATTTTGTATTCCTCAAAGACTTTACAAAAAACAGTCGGAAGCGGGGTGTGCAAACTGGTTGCCGTATTAACTGAACAGCTAAGAGGAGAGAATTATTGACAAAGAGGAAGGAAGAAAATTTTATTTAATTCATGTTTTTAACATATTTGCTTGTTGGTAGGGCTTCCAGCTTATTTGGTGTCCCTCTCAGAAGTCCAAGGAGACAATTGAGTTTCACCAGATTCTTTGATAGAGCTCAAACCAGTATTACATAAGTCCCCAGAAGGAGTCCTTGGATAATTGAACCTGGCCTTTTGAGCTGCTGACAAAGTCTAGCAGGAGGACGTAACCCAGCAGCCACCCACACTCTTAGCTAGGGGTCTAAGTGAATGGGAGTAGGTGGAGAAACCTCCATGAGATTGAAACTCAGCAGGAGCTGGCATGGAGTGCTCTTGAAGGCGCTGCTGCTGCCTAGAGCAATGTTGCTCTGAAGGAGTTGAGCATTTGTATTGAGCTGAGAGGTGTGGTCATTCCACTGCTGCTGGCAACTCAGGCTTTGTCTGGATTCTGATTATGGGAATAGTTTTAGATCTTTTGGTCTAAAATTGTTAAGCAAAAGGAATGATGCTCAGTCTGTGCTAAGTGGCTCGAGTTAGGTGATGAATTTCTAGCTGTGAAATAACCATTTTGTTACTACTTGCTGTTCAATTGATATATTATCAGAATCCTACTCTTTCCAGGGGACAGGCACATGCAACGAAATAGCTCACAGTCATGTGAAATGTTTTCCTTAATGAAGAAGCACAAATTTCCTAATAGTAGAGACAGATGCTTGCTATATGTACTTTAACTCGCATACAGGGGTGGAGGGAAACGTGTGGTAACTGAAAAGTGCAAGCATGAAGAATATTCTATGCTTTGTGTTGTCTTTTCCTTGAGTACTTCCTCGACACTTTGAAAGTATTACCCCTTACTCATGCATTTCCTGTAAGATGGCAAAACAGTAGACAAGGAAAATGAGGCATGATTCTGTTCAGGAACTTGACTTTCAATGAATTACAGATATAGTGAAGAGAGGAACACAGCAGTTCTGGAGGAATATGTGTAGTGCTATTCCATGTTAAATAAAATAATTTCTTTTACCTACTGAAAGTTGAAATTCCCCAGGAGTCATTCAACTATATCAGCATAGGATTCAAAAAAAAAGTCAGAAAGCACAATCTGTGTTCCTGTTGAATACACAGCTACAAGTTTTGCCTGATTTCAGTGGATAAAAGAAGCATGAGACGGAGGCAGGATACTTTAGTGAGAGACCAAGGTTCAGTTCCTGCCTCTGGAACAATGGCAGCCTCCTGATCTCTACAACGGTGTTATCAATAGATGGTTCCTTTGATAACGTGTTCGTAAACTTACAGTAAAGCTGCAGGAGCCACCTGAGTGAGGTTTGGTATTTCCTTGCATAGAAAACAGTTTTGGATCTGTTGTTTCACCCAACATTTCCAAAAGTGCGTAAGCTAAGTTTGTGTCTGCTGTAGGTGTGCTTTTGCATGTGATACTGCTTGTGGCAAAACTGCAGGCCAGGCATGCTCTCTTCTGATGCTGTAGCCCGAGTTCCTGCTTTATCAGCACTTTTACATATGCAAAACCAGCAGTTTCCTTGCACTTATGGTGGGAATTTGAGTAGTGATTACAAGTGTTGCTATAGCTCCATTTCCCCAATGTTAATTATTTCCCTTAGTGTCCTTGTCACTCATCCAAGGATGCTGGCATTAAGCAAGCTCACAGCATGTCATTTCTGCCTTGGGAGCTATTGGTAGGTGTACTGAATGGGCCAAGAGGTACTGCAGGTGGTGCTTTGCCTGGGCTAGATCTACTCCAACCATGAAGGAAGTGGTTAGGAAGTAGTTAGGAGCTTTTTTACAGCCGTGTGATGGGAAAGGAAAGCTTACAATCCCTAGGGCTCCTTTCCAAGAGGGTTGAACTGGAAGGAGAAGAAGGAATTGTCTTCTCTCAAATGAACAAATGCAGGGAAGGGAGGGACCACAGGCAACTTCAGTTAATTGCTAGGTTGTGTAATGAGCTGGGGTCCTGGACAGCTACTGTATAGTCCCCATTGTGTCTGTCTGGTTGGGGGTGTATTGCTCTGGGGCATTTTAGCTGGTTTTTGTTTTTGGGTTTTGAATGGTTTAATGAGCAAGCTAAATAGCCGTAAAATTCAGAGCAGGATCTCAAAAAGTTCACTGTCCCTCAGGCATGCATTTGTGTCTGGTGCAGTGCAGAAGGGGCAATGAATTCTGAACAGCCACCTACTGCCTATGGGAGGGAGCGATGTACAGAACTCAGTTACACAAAGACGCTGAAGAGTTAAGACTAGCTAAAGTGTAGACCATTTAAGTGGCAGATCTTGCAGACTGACATCCAAGAGATACTCCAGACTCTATACAGCTTCTCTTAAACTCCCATTTTGGCTTCTCAGACCTTGATCTGTGCGTAACTGGTATTAAGACAGCAACTCACTCACACTAGTAGGCACCAAAAACTCTATCTCATAATTTAAGTAGACATGCCGCTATTTTATGGAATTTTGTCCTCTTTGAAGGACACTGAAATGATTAAGAAATTGGAATGTCTGTTGTATAAGGAAAATGTGAGAGAGCTGTGGCTGTTTAGCATGGAGAAGAGAAAGCTCAGTGGGTATATCTTACCATCTTCCTAGATGGAAAAGAGTAAAGAAGTAAAGAAGGTGAAAACAGACTCCTCTTAGTGGTATCCAGTGACAGGACAAGATGGAATAGGCACAAATTGAAATACAGGAAATTCCGTTAAAACATCAGAGAAAACTTTTTCGCCCTAAGGATCATCATATATCAGAACAAGTTGCTGGGTCATGGAGTCTCCATCCCTGGAGATATTCAAAACCCAGCTGAACGCAGTCCTGAGCTCTAGATCATGCTCCTCTGGGTTGAGGGTTTTAGACTAGATGCTCTCCATAGGTTCCTTCCAATCTCAACTATTATGTGGTTTTTTGATTCTGTGGTTTGGTGTTAATTGTTCCATGCTATTCGGCCTGAAGAAGCAAGAATGAAGTATGAGATTCTGTTATTCCTGGTGTGCATTGAGTAATTGACCAACACAAGAAAAAATGATACCTATATGGCGGTAGAGAACACTCTTCTGGTTTCACAGGCTTATTTCTCAACCTACAGAGCTATCACAGTGCAAGATTATGTGCAAATCACATCTTACTGTTACACATACAAGTGTCCAGTGCTGTGCCCTTTCATCACATATGCTACTGGACATTTAAAGGATGAGTCTAATTGTGGACTGTCACCCTCAATCTGCTTAGACTGCAAGGGCAAGCTCTCTTTTCAGTGCAGAGATCTCATCTGAGATCTCAGCTGGCATCTATTTTTTTTTGTAGTATTACAATAATATTCAGGCATCTTTGGAAGCAGTGGGCAGAAATCTTCATGTTGAGCCCAACTTTGTGATTTAACAACTGAGAAATACCATTGTCCTTCACTGATAACTGAGTGTTTTGCACCTGGAGGTGCTGTTCCATAATAATTCCTGTAAGAAAAGACACTCAGACTATGCAAAGTATCATTTAAAGGCCTATTTATTATTTTATATATATATATATTAATATATATATATTAAAGTCCTATTAATGCTAACACTGTAAAGGAAGAGAGGATAGTGCAGGTAATGTTAGGTCCCTTCAGATGCTGGGAACTCCATGTTGTGCAGCATCAAGCAGGCATCTGATCCAGGTGCAGCAAACTGTGCAGACATTATCCGTGTAATGGTTATCTCGTTTTGGTCATTTGAACTATTACAGGATTTTCTCACAAGAAAATAACTCCATTCAGCATTTCTACTGTCCAACAGAAAGAATGTTCAGATGAGAACTTCTTGCTGCACTTTTAGGTAAAGGCAAGTACTCACAAGTTGCATAATCACTGGTACCAAGTGGGAGTTGCCTACACACTGTTGTTACTATTAGCTGGCTACATTTATCCTGGAGCTAAGAGATATTCACAGCACAGCACAGGCCTGAAGGCTAAGCTGTATGCGCAGCTCAGCACAGCACAGGCTTGAGCCTGCTTGGCTTAACCATTATGTGGATCGCATTCCTTGATGTGCAGTGACTGGGATCATTACATTGAGGTATGTGACACTGTCTCCAGTCCTTGTTATGTGATGACTTGGCAACATACTTAACAAAAAAAAAAAAGCAGTTCACAGGGATTATTTTACACTGAATATACCCCAACCCAAATAGATTCATCTGCTCACAGTGTTCCATAAAACCAGTTCTAGTAAAACTTCAGGAGGATTTCCCATTACTCACAATTTTCTGTAAATTAAGAAAGTGCTGCATTCCAAAGCACCCCTGCTTTAAGGGCAAGAGCAAGTTTATTCATAAATTAGGGTCTCATGAGATTTGGACAGATCCTGTCAGATTTCTAGATACCCTTTCCTGAGGTCAACCAAATACTCCATTATCATTATTTTAGGATCTGTAGGATCAGCAGCAGTATGGCTGTGTAATTGTCAGCAGCACGCAGCACCTGCCTGGCCAGGCAGGCACTTGCCAGGCTGGAGCAAGAGCACTGCATGCTGCCAAGCCCGTCTTGGTAACACTTTTGAGTGAACCTCTGTGCAAGTTCCTGGAGGGGTTCTGTGCCAACGACACAAGTGAATAATTGGGACTGATGCTGTCGCAGTAGCGATTTGCCCGTAGATGGCACTATTTGCTGCTCTTTCGCAATACTAGTGGTATTTGCATTTACTGTGTGTTCCATCACAAAAGATTCTGTTGCTCGGTAAGGCCATAAATTCCAACCAGAAAGGCAGATACAGAAAAGTTATTGACTCGTCTCCCAGGCTTCCTAAGAAAATTAGAAGGAAGACTGATTATAGCACTACAAGTTGAAAAAATACAAGTTGGTACTTTTTAAAGTCAATTATTCAAACCTGGCAATGTTCTTGTAGCCAATAGCACCCATTTTGACATGTGTGGATATTTTAAGTTGTCTTGCTGTTGCAGATGGGGAATTAGAGTACATGGAACCCTCAGCATGATGCAGTCCTGAATCTGTGGAACTCAATGAAGATGTTAGAAGAACGATGGAGGATGATGGCTTCCCCCTACTTACACATGATTTTGTAACTTAATGGCTATGAGATGGCTGTCCTTGCTATACTTGCTTTTAAATTGAAATAAAATGTTAGAAGTAAAATCTTAGCAGCAGTCTCAATGGCAGTAGAATTGTTGTTTTCCTAGAGCAAGATCATGAGATGTGCTGTTCCGTGGACAGAACTACTGTCTGAATGGAGAGTATCACTGACAAGGTTTTGTGCTACAGCATGAATCTGAGGACAAGCAGATGTTTACTAGTTTTGAGTGCTTGTTACAGCAGGCATTGCCTCCAGCAAATGTGTCCTTTTGTTTGCATTTGTACTGCAGTTTGTCCTGATTGGTGATTAAGCAGTAGAGTAACACAATTTAGAAACACAAATAATTACCTCAGTGCCACTTCTGAAGTAAGCAGTGTGACCACAGGCACAGACTGAGGTTCTGTACTGTAGTACCTTTCTTGCTTGTCAGGATGTGTGTGATTTCCAGTCAGACCACTTTATATGCTAAATAACATCACATCAGAAATGGGCCAGAGCACTACGATCCTATTTTCTGACTTAAGAAAGGTACTTTTTTTATAGGCACAGTATCAGAGCTTATATCATATGGGTTTAGTTCCCAAGTTTTCCAAAAACTCTGTAGACCTTGGACAAATCAGCAACCCCTGCCTCACTTCCGTATGACTGAAATGGGACAGTAGATCTTCCTTTCTTTCCAGTTTAGCCTGACTTGTCAAGTAGTGTGAGTAAGGAGTGGGTTATCTCCTGTCCAAATGAATATGTAGCAATGAGCCTTCATCTCTGTGGGAGTTTTGCATGAATAAAGAACACAGAAGTGGGACTCTCATTTGTGATATGTATGGGAGAAAATGGTGTATGAGCTGCCAGATTCCTCTGTAGTTAAATGCTTCTTAAGTGTTCTAGCTGTTCTCAGTTTATCTACACTTTTATAAAGGATATAAGTGTACTCCAGCAGTGCAGTGTAAAAGAAATCTGTGAGGTGCAGAGAATCCTGTTTAAGTAGCTTGGCTTATTCAGAAATTCTGCAGCAGAGCTGGCAGCTGAATCACTGGATCCTACCTTTAAAGGGGAAGCTGAGAACAGATAGTTCCTTAGCATCTCCAAGAGCAGCCAAGAGAGCATGTACAGCAGCCACAACTGCTGAGCACTTTCTGGTGATGACTCATTGTTTATTTCTCCAAACATGGTGTCTGTTGTAGGAAGAAGCCATGTCTATTACTTCAGTCCTTCAAAATTTATCTGCTGTCTAGGCTGACTGTCAGCAGTGGAGCTGATGAGCAGCACTAGTACTAAGGTGACCCACCTTTAGCTTCAAAAACATGTTGAACACTTGCAAGACTGCAGTTTTCTTAAAATGTTTTCAAGCTGTGGAGAGGCTTGCTCTATAGATCTATAGATCACTCTGGGGCTGTGACAGATGGAAGGCCTGTCACTTAGCATGTAGTAAATTGCATCTCTCTGGCTCCACTCAAAGTTGGTTTGAGAGGCTCTGAGATTTTCTGTGGATGTAACTTTCTTTGTTATATAACAGATTATGAAATCTCTGTAAGGCCAGTTCTGTTTTATCTTACTCTGCTACCAGCCTTAGAGGACTGAATCTGTCTAAAGCTGTGTCTCATCCAAAACAAAGTTCATCCTGAGTGAGGATGTTTTTCTGGGGATCCTAACCATAGTACCTGTTTAAAAGCATTTAATTATTTCATTCCTAAAGGATAAGAACATGGGATATGGCAGAATGTCTCAGAGGTCAGTAATATCTGCTTTAGGGGGATGTACAAAAGTACCATCATCATAAAATCTGCCTTTAGAGGAAGTTTAAATATAAGCCCAAATTATTAAAATATTATTTTCCCTAGAGCTCTTACTAGTTTGTAGTTATGTATTACAGCTGCTTTTTCTAAAAAGAAACTGGAATGAAATGCAATTCAGTGTTTTCAGAAATCTTTTTAATATCCCCATAAAATTGGAAAAACTTCTGTCAAACAGCAAACACATCGATCAAACATCTGCAATGATGCACAAATGTGGAAGAACAAATAATGCATTGAAGATTGTCTTCTAAATCCAGAATGCTTGTTCTAAACCACAGAGAAAACACCTTTGCATAAAGTTCAGGAATATTTTTACTGAGAAGCTTTTCAAAGTTGTGGTACAAAAAGTGAATTGTGCATTCATGTGCAGTGCATTGCATTCCTTGCATAGTAGTACATGTGCAGTAATTCAAGTGAAAGGCCAAATACCAAATGAAGGTTAACAAATCTATGAATGAAAATTTGGCTGATGACACTTGAAAAAAGTGTGCAAATAGTCCTTTATATGCAACATAAAGGTAGTAAATGCAGAATGTGTGGAGGGTTTTGCTTCTAGGAAGGCTCAAATTAAATTAATTTAAGACAAAACATTGAATTTTGTTTATGTTTATACCAATGTAAGTCCACGGTTACTCCATTGATTTAGGGTTACTGTGGTTCTCTACCAATATGTTTGAAATTAGCATCTGGCTTACCTCATAAATGTCATTTTTTTTCTTTTCCTGACTTCCAGCAGACTACCTGAGGGCAGAAAGACAAAATGGCCCTTGGCCTTAATTATAATTATATTACAGTGGCTTTTTCTAAAAGTCATACTTTTAATTTGTATTTCCCTCATTCTTTCTGAACCATAAACTTATCATTTGTAATGAAAATAAACATCTATTTTATTGTCTTGTTCCTACTGCAGTTGTATATTCAGATGCTTCTTAATATTTTCTCCTTTCTTGAAATCAAAAGAGTTTTAAAAATATATACAATTCAGTTAAATAAATGCTGTTAGGATTTCCTGTGTTTAAATGCTACTCTTCCAATGGACATCTAACAACTTCACTTCCGTACATATCACCTTCTAGATAAAGGACTTAGAAGTAGTACTATAGACACAGGTACAATCTTATAAACTTGAGCAGCAGATTTCTGCTCAAATCCACTCCAACTCACAGTAACAGAAATGCTTCTTACAAGAGAAGTAAACTGCACAGAGGGTTATTTACTCTAATTTAAAGATCTGATTCAGCCCCTACTGAAACTAGTGGGACTTCCTGCAGATTGGTTCAGATCCTAGGTAAGAATTACAAGATAGTCAATGGAAAGGATCAAGGGAAGATGAAATGTGTATGTGTGAACACACAGTCATTTCATCTGACTTAGTGCTGCATTCCTTTTTACATGGATGCAGAATGAAAGAATACTGATACTACCTACAGCTGTTCATATTGCTGGGAAAAACTAATATTCCATCCAATTATTAGAATGCTCTTCCTGCTTTGAAGAGAACAAACTAGGGTTTAAAGGCATCCTATTTTTTCTGTCAGTTTCTTGATTTAAGATATCTAGTGATGATGGTATAAATTCTTGGGCTGGAGTGATGACTGGAAATCGTTCTACATTGTTCAAGCAACCAAGGGTAAGCAAATTATGTTCTTCCACACAAAAGCATAACTACTGTAGAAAATACTGACTTGTGGTCCAGATGCCAAGAGTGTACCACAATATGTAAAGAAACAACTAATGTTCCACCAGCACCAGCAGAATCTTAGATCTTTGTAGTTGCCCTCTGGACAGTAAAGCTGATTCTAAAGACTGCTATGTTCTTGTCACAGTCTCAAAATAGTTTCCTGACATTTAATATGTTATTACACAGAACACACAAATTGTCCATGGCAATTTAACAGCAGTGTTGCAGTGCTGTCTGGCTGTTTCTGCAAACTGTGAGCCAAGATTTAAATGACTTAAGCAAGGTTTTGAAATGCCTTAGAAATCAGAGTAATCTAACAAAGCATGTAATACAACACTTGTTTGTGCTGGCTTGGCATCTCTTTAAAGTAATTGCTGAGTGGTCCCTGGAGTCCAAGAGGAATAGCAACAGGGAAGAGTCATATCGCAGTCAGTAGGAATCCATTGCTTGAAGGTTCTGGAGGACTTCTAGCGCAACTTCGTAACAGAGTAAATACTCATCCTGTACGCAGAGACACCAATGTGAAACACGAGGTTACATTCAACATAAATTCTAGACAAAGAGGGATGAACTGGCTGAAGTGCTGTTCCTAACAACAGCATCTTTGTAACTAAGATACACAAACTTAGATATTTAAGAGTATCCTTGTTCTTTTTGTTACTTCACTTGTAAAAGTTCAGGAATGCTTTCTTATTCAATGCAGTACCTGTAAGCATGTGCTCAAGTCTAATTTAGGTCAATTAACATTAACTATTTGTTTAATTTTCATCACATACTTAATCATTGTCCTGAAGAAAAATATATTGAAGCATGTGCTAAAATATTTGCCTATAGGAAGAACTTATCCTAGTCTTGTCTTGCTTTTCTCCCCACCACCTGTTTGCTCTAGATTGAGTTAACCACATCTTGTCTTTTCTTGGGTGAAAACTCTTTTCAGGGGTAGGATTAATTCAGCAGTAGAAAAGTTTTTTGAGGTGATGATAACTCAGTAACAGCAAGAATTCAACTGAAGGCTGCAATTTTTGCAGGGTAGAGTTTATGGTATCTCACAGGCTTCATCGTTGATCTCTGCTTTTCTTTTTGCTTAAATAAAAAAGAAGGGGGCTGGTATCTGTACTATATTGGTGCTTTGCTTTTATTTCAGTTAATAAGGGACAGATCTTTCAAATCTAAATCTAGACATCACTTGTCTGGAAGGCTATTTTCCTCAAATGAGATGCCTAAAATTATGCTGTAAACCCCAGGTCAAAGCATGTGGATATGTACCACTAATTAAGGTTTTAAAAATTATAATCTAGTTGAATATTCAGAACTTACCTTCGTTTGGATCATGCCAAAACGCTGATCTCTCAAATCTCTCACTATCTGCTTGATGTTGAACTATCAGAAAAGAACAGTTTTTGTTTTATTGGCATTCAATTTATAAAAAAAGATTTAAGCATGTTCAGATGGGAAAGTTGTGACTCAGGTCTTTTACAAATAGTATATTTGTAGTTATCATCTTTGTTGTTTAAACAACAAAGGCTGGGTTTATTGCATTTTGTTAGCATGAATTCTACCATTAATTACTCTGGTCTAAGATATGCCCACATGTTGTTGACCTCCATATAAATTCATAATACTTAATGATGATCTGTTTCATACTTACACATAGATCTCTTTCTATATAGCTGAGCAGAACTTCAACACACAGCAAAACTCCACTTCTTCCAATGCCAGTGCTGCAGTGAGCAACAATAGGTCCTGTATGGTGAGCTTTTCTCATGTAACAAATAAATTTTACAAGCTGCTCGGCCAGTTTGGGAGTATTGTGGTCTGGCCAAGTGGTAAACTGCAAATGACTTATAATGCGTTTCTTTTCTGTCTGGAAGAGAAAGACCAGAAATGTTAAAAAACATCAGTCCTAAGACTGATTGTCAAGGAATTCCAGTCATAAATTTTCCTTCAGCCTCACTCTTACCCTACAATTATTTAGCTTTTTATACTTGACTCTATTAAGGTTTCTTTTAGGTTTTCAGAAATGCACTCAGAAGACACAGGCCTAGGAAATTTACTTCATATAATTTTGATGAGACACTGAAGTTACTTCATCGCCCCAAAAGGATGTAGTTATGTTATTTGTTGGTTAGAATGGAAAAACAAAAACATTTGTTAAATTAGAACATTCCAGTACTGTTTACTAAAATTGTTTTTATAACTGAACCGAGCAGTACTAATAGAAGAGTAGTAGTATGATAGCCATGATAGTAAGATTGTAAATGCTATTCTGGCTCTCAGATATAAAAGAACTATTTGTGATTAGATACCCTAAAATGCAAACCAAATCAATCAATTAAAGAGCTGCCTGGATTTTTACCATCAGAAGAATTTGCATGCATGTTGGGATTTCTGATGAATTAAACCTGTGGCTTTCTGTAGTAATTTGATACTGGTCCAAGACAAACACAGCAAACATGGCATGTTCATTGAAACAGTAACATATAATGGCCCATCCTCCCATCTTAATTTTTTGGGAAGACTCATATTGAATGTTTTACTGTTCTTCACAGTCAGTGACATAAAATGTTTTCTTTGTACAGAGAAATTGTTTTCTTGATGGAAGAAGACACCAAGTTGGTCTGGCACAAGTACAAATCTTTTAATTATTCCATTAATTAATATGTTCTGCAGAATTTTTTGCAAATATTTACTTAATATGAAGGCAGACTGATGTAATTACATTTCTCCCAGTTTCCTTGTTCTTAACACCTGGATTCTGTATTTGTTAGGTTTCTAAAAATTTGCTGTTAGATTTGTAGCTTCATGGGTATTCATGTCTTTTCATGAATGAAAGACATATCATTTGTTCTAAATTCTAGGATGAAAACCACTTCTTCCGCCCTTTAATTCCAGCCACCATTACAGAATATGAACCCACTCCAGCAGCTCTTGCTGATTTGCTTTTGCTTTACAGTAAGCAATTCTACAAAACACTGAACACACCAGCTCTTTGACTATTAAAGGACTAATTTTTGGACATTCTTGTCCAAATCCATGTAATCTTGGATAAGTTGCTTGTGCAATGAGCAAAGAAGCATCTCATTAATCCTAATTTCACGCCTGTTATTCAGATTTTTACATTCCTAAAAATACTTGAGCGAATATTACCAAAGAGGCAAACAATAATGCTAGTATTTACTCATGTAAAATATCTAATCAATTTAATAATATATGAAAGTATTAAGTATACTCAACTTACCTGCTTGTTGATAATTTCTATTGTTCTAATTATGAAGTATTCCAGAATCTGGTAATTGTCTAGTCTGAGATGGAAATTAGCCACGTCTATAGAGTCATGGGGAGGTTCAGGCCAGTATCGATGACATTTGACTTGCCCTTGCTCCACTTCTTTTGTCATCATGGCAATCACATCTGATTCACTCTCCCAGACCATTTGCCAGAAATCAGCCATCGTGGATGGCAGAGGTCCTTGGGTGATAATATAGAAATGTTCCTCTTCCCCAACTTTCATTCTAATGTAACTTGCATTAATGTAGCCGTTCTTTTCTCCCAGAGGAACTCGTGTCTTATCATCTGCACAGAAACAGGAAGTTGCTCTTTCAGCTTTAGATCTGAAACGGAGTTCTGCCATCTCTAGCACTCAGGAGATGGGGAACCTCAGCCTCTAGCAGCAAAGTATGCCTCTGGATTTTAGAATACCTTTGGCTAGTAGCACTAATGTTAATCACTGCTAATAGGAATTCCCACTGATAAATTGTATGGTTCACTGCAGCTTTATTTAAGATACTTGTGTAACACTCTGACAAGCCTTCTAATTAGCATAGAATTGTTTGGCAGTAATTCAAAATAGTGTATCCAGCATGGCTTTTCATGTATGGCATGGGAACACTGTCACTGTATATTGGTGTTATAAAAGATGAAACTTTTGAGAATGTATCACTAATATAGAGAGGTAACTGTGCTACAAATTTTGCATGTGTTGTCGTGCTCCTGCAGTTTAGAAAGACATCAAGGGTCCAGAAGGTGATACCTCTTGGGGAATCCTTGTTAACAGCAGCTATTCAGCTTTTGAACTCAAATATTTCTAAAATGACTTCTCATCAGCAATTAAATTTTTTTCTGACTCAGATCAGAGCTGAGCAGCTGAAAGCTCTGGTTGTATATTATGCTTTCAAATAATTCAGGAAGAATTTTTGTCTTTCCAAGAGCTACATATCTCCATGATTTCCACTGTACTTTTCAGAATTCCACTGTGTCACAAGCAGTAGATGTAGCTCTACATTTAAACAGATTTAAAGAACTGCTATTATAGTTCCAGTTACACTTGTCCACAGAAACATAGATAAAGAGCAAAGGAAACATCAAGACAGCTGGCCCCCTACCAGACAAAGTTCTGCCTTGTGGAAGACGATAACTTGAGAAAATGAGGTATTGTGCAATGCAGATATCCTTACATGAACTCTTCCTCTTTTGGAACAGTCTCAACACATTTCATCAGTAGCGGAGCTCTCTGTGACTAAGGATGTGGTGGGATTTGCCTGCTACATCTCAGTAGTTATAGCTGTTTTTCTGTTTTCTGATGCCTTTGTTCACTGAATGTGTGTTCTCATTAGTGTGCATACTTACATGGAATAATATCTTGATATCTGTTTTTATCCTGGTTTTCTGGTGCTTTGCCAGTTCTGCAGTCATCTATTGGTTTCACATGTTCTAAAGCCTAGATCAAAGATAAATAGTCAATCCATGTTGTTCACATCCTTTACAGACAACCCTTGCAGAGTTAGTGTGAGAAAACTTTACTACTATATGTGACCCAAGACTGGCAAATAGACTTCTTACAGAAGACAATCAGTACATCTTCCCCTAAACTTCTAGGAAAGGAATTCAAATTGCTTTGTATTTTCTTCAGCCTGTATAAAATTTCTAGGGTTTTCAAGCAAGATTTCCAGCCCACATCCTCAGCTCCTGTCATTACAGATCCCTGTTGCATAATGCTGTAAAATAGATTTTTGGAATATTGCCTTGCCCAAATGGGAGCATTCATAATTGATATTGATACTGACTGAAGCACCAACTATTGCACTGTTAACAGGTAGTGAATGTCAATGAATACTTTTCAGTGACAGAGAAAGTGATGGATATAGGGAACAGCAACAGTTATGTTAAGTGCAATTCATATATATGGTTGTGAAGTACGTCATAGCAGATTTAGGGAAACAGAATGCAGTGTAGCTGGAAGCAGGAATGTGCAAGTTAATTTCATTTACAGTTTTGAGTTACCTTCACTTTTCTTTATTCTTTTACCTCTTTATTATGCATTGCATAATACTCAGCCATCACATTATGCCACTGGACAGTGTATATAGACTGAAGTACATGTGACAGACCTTTAATATCTCCATCAGTTTCTACAGCTTTTATTCAGATAAAATATCATTGGCTCTGGTAGAGAGTGCTTTCCCTATTAGATCTTTATGTTTTCTGAGCAGATGTGTGACTCAACTCATACTCTGCTATGCCTTCATCAGTAATGGAATGGAATGAATGGAAATTAATACATGCCCTTGAGCCTTTGGAGAAAGTTAGCAAATCCTCTACACTTGAACGCATGGGATTTTTTACCCAGAACATCAGAGATATAAAAGCAAGTGAAAGAAACTGATAAAGTTGTAAATGCTATGGAAAAGTCATAGCAATCTATTTCATTCGTGACGAGTGCATCCTTTAAAGGAAATTCCAGTACTGTGTTGAAGAGTTATGAAATAATCTGTTCTTTGGGAATTTTCTGATAACTGAGTACTCTAATCTGAAACAAGACATTTTATATGCTTTCCTAATTTTAAACTTTTTCATGATTCATATGCCATCAGGTGTACTTATGTGTTTTCGTTATCTACGAAGGTACATTACTTTTTAATTTCACAAAACTCCTGACCTTAATAGCATCTTGTGGCAATGAGTTCCATGGATCACTGGAGCATTGTGTGAAATATTTTCCTTTCCTCAACTAAGTGTTTCAACACTAGTGAATCCCTAGCAGCATGGATTTCTTGCTTTAATGAAACCTCTGGAATAGTTCTGAGGCAGATATTCAGCAGAGCTGGGGGTGGTAATAGGAAAAAGTCAGTCTAGGAAAAAGTGATTCATACTTTACTTTAGTGTATTATTTATTTCTCATTCCATGTGGGCAGTATCTTTGGAGAGGGAACAGTGTAAGCCTGACCTGCATGGAAAGAAAGAGATCCAAACACCAGAGTAGAAGCCCCATTCTGGCTAGAATAATTCTCCAAGAAAGGGGAGTCAGTAAAGATATACAAATGTATCTCCCATATAGTATGCAGAAGGCTGCTAAAGGCTGCTAAAAGTCACTTTCTTAGCTCTGCTAAACCCTCATATCTTAAAAAGGAATCACACTTTACCATAAACTCCTTTAACACTTCTTGATTCTTGATCCACAACTGAAGGCCTTGAATAAAATCTGTGATGCCAGTCCTTGGGCCTGCTCCAGTCAGTGATTGTTTAAAGTTAATTAACTGAGTCAGTTCATCTCCAGAAGCAAAGGTTCTGCCTATGTATCACCAAAAAAACAAAGGAGTTTTTAATCATTACTGTTTGTAGTGCAAAGTCTTGGCTTTAAAAACTAGGGGGCTGCAGTACTTCAGTACGTTTTGATGCTTATACTCTGGAAGTGAAACATGAAAAAATATTTTTAGCTTACTTATGTTCACAGCAAAAAGAAGAGTAAGTCAGTGCCACGGATACAACCAGCACCACATTTCATGCGATTTGGAAGCAGATCCAGCTATTGCAACTTACTGCCTCATACGGTTTCTAAATATAGTATAGTCTAAATAAACTGTTCTTGCAGAATTGCAAGCTTTAATGCTAGTTTATAGGAACATAGGAGACTCTGGCCACACCTTCACATGGAATCATCTTCATATTTTCAACACTTGCCTGAAAATTAGTATTGCCACACTCCATTACTAGGAATAATCACTGCAAATTCTTCCTGAAGTAAGAAAATATCTTGTTCTTTTCATCTTACCTCACACTCCCCTTCAAGAACAAAATGTGAAGTATCTTTGATGCACCAAAATCAGAATTCAGTTTTACTAATTATCTCATCCTGAAGTATATATTCTGATCCAAAACTTAGCATATTAAGAAGATGGATAAACATTTGTATCTCTGGAAATATCACTACTCTACTGGAGCAATTGAAAAATTTTGGTACCATGTAGAGTAAAAACACTAGCTTGTTTGGTAAAAAATAGTGAGTTTTTCTCCAAAAGAGCTAGAGAGCTCCTGATGTAGGCCTTTTTCTTGTGGGTGTTGCAAAAGTTTGATGGCCTTTGTACAGGTAAATTTGTGTCCTGAGTGCCCTGGTCTTTGAGACATAAACCACAATTTCTCAGCTTGCATACAAGGCATTAGTGTTGTTCTGACTGGAGGAGCTGGCCTATAATGTTAAAGAAACAAGAGAACTTTTTGCATTATTACTTCTAGGTAGAACGGAAATCCTGTGGGGTGTATCATCATCTTCATTGTTCCAGTTGTCTGACTCAGACTGCTGACTCTCTCTTCTGCAGCCTTCACATTCTGTGTATTTCTCTGACCTGTAGAACAACGTTAGTTGAATCATAGAATCATAGAATGGTTTGGGTTGCAAAGGACCTTAAAGATCATCAAGTTCCAACCCCCCTGCTATGGGCAGGGACACCCTCCACTAGACCAGGTTGCTCAAAGCCTCATCCAGCCTGGCCTTGAACACCTCCAGGGATGGGGCATCCACAACCTCCCTGGGCAACCTGTTCCAGTGTCTCACCACCCTCACAATAAAAAATTTCTTCCTAATGTCTAGTCTAAATCTACCCTCTTTCAGCTTATAACCATTAGTCCTTGTCCTCTCACTACACTCCCTGATCAAGAGTGCCTCCCCATCTCTCCTGTAGGCCCCCTTCAGGTATGTATGGTCTTATGGAAGCAGCAGAAGCTTTGATAATCTGAACCCTACAGAAGTTTTGTTTCTAATCTTTTTTTGTTCACTTTTAACTTTCTTGAGTGACTGTTTTCATGTATGACATTTTTCAGTTGTTAGGCAATCATAGCTAAATAGGCTTTGCTTGCTACTGTTTAGTATTTAGATTTAGTATTTAGTAATTAGAAAATTTTAGAGCCCTTAAATATGTTTTAGGTAAAAGATATGCCTGCAATCCAGAATACAACTATGATATGCGCAGAATAAGTCAAATATTCCTCTGCTGGCTAACTCCAGTACCCTCAGACCTAACATTTAACTATGAAGGTTTAAGCATATCAGAGTCTTACATTATCCTATCCTATGTATGATAATAATACATAATGTTAGAAATAGTAAATGGTACACTCAAAAGGGAGAATAAGATGATAAGTATCAGCTTTGCAAATATCAGTAACCATTGCAGGCTGTGCATGTTCAAGTTACACAAAGCTTTTGCAAATAGAAAATAGAAATACCAGAAAATACTGGTAGTAAAAAGATTCAGTTTACAGGACAGGGGCCAGAAAACCATCCTATTTCCAAAACAACCAGGAAAGATACTTGTTATCCCTATATATGATAGGATAATTTTGTATTAGCCATAGATGCATATATGTGTCTTACTCACAGAGCAAGATAATTTAATAGAAATCACACCTGATTACCTGATATATCACATGGATGTTCTCACTTGCGGATACTCTAAAACCTTCTTTCAAACTTCATCTCTGCAAGCAGGTAAGTTAGGGAAGAATTTCATCCCTAAGTGATTGGCCAAGTACTGTTCTTAGAACATTTTAAGTTTTAAATGTAAAGATTTAGTCAATTTTTCTATTTATGTGGGTTATAAGTGATAAATAAAATAATCGTATTTCATATAATCTGCATCATTGTAATAGATAAAACTGCCCGTGTCTTATCAACACTCCATTGTTCTTTGATTTCCCATCTACTGTAGATTTGAAGTTTGAAGTAAAATTCTTATCTTCTTGTACTAAGTACATTCTCTGGAGTAACATCCTCAAATTCTGATTCCCAGATGTCTGGAGTTCATCTGTATTACTGCAGCCATAGTAGCACAGGGTCCAGCACAGGCTGCAAGACCTGCTTGGAACACTTAGTGAAACCCATGGTCCCTCTGCCGACACCAGTGCACTAATACTGTCATGGTTTTTGTCTCTCCTCCTCTGCTAGAAAGGCTTAAGCTAGCTTAAGCTAGCTGCCTAAGCTGTTACAGCTAGAAGCTTCTGTTTCATTTGTTTTAGTAGTTGTGTGGAAGCTGTTCAGCAACTCTCACTGCAGATGGAGCTGCATTCCACTAGAACTGTATTTCTATCATTTGGGACAAGAGTGTATTTGCATACCGTATTAGGACAGCTCTGATAATATAAGAATAAATTATCAATACTATTTATTTTAATAGTTTTACTACATTTGAAAGACTTACCTGTCTGACATGTTATTGATGATATCTTTATAGTCTTGTCCAGCCAGCTGACCTTGCAGAGGGGAATTGTGTGTACTTTCTGGATCCTGCAGGTTTAAGATAAGAAAAAGCTGTGAAAAATCAGTACACAGAAACATCAAGACTATAGTTACTTTAATCAGCATTCTTTCTTACATCTGACAAAGATGTGCCCTTCACTCAAGAAGGAAAGGGAAAATAGAATAGTTTCCACTTTCAGAAGAACGTATCTAACTTTCATTCAACGTAGCACTATCTACTAGGATTAAAAAGCCACATCATCTGTATTTGTGAGTTTCATAACAATACAGTCTTCAGACATCTCTACAACTTAGCAAGCATGACTAAACTTTGAAAAGGTTCATGTTAGTTGTGTCTTCTCTGATATCATAAAGAAAATGCAATCACAGGAATTATGAGTCACACTCTTCACCTCCCAGCTCTTGGCTGCCTATTTTATCATAAATCCATTTACCTAGTTTCTGCACTGACTGCACTGATTGGAGAATGCTATATGGATTTTTGTTTTCTATTTTCCAAGGAAAGGTATTTTACTGCTGGGTTGTTGCATCTATTTTTTTTCAGTAGCTTGCATTTTCAAAGTTTAAATTTTTTGAATAGATGGCAGCTGTGCTCTATAAAGTAAAGCATAAATAGTTTCAATTCATAGGAGACTGCTAAAGGCAAGCTGGAAATAATGAAGAAGAGAGAGTTAATGGCACCAATTCAGCAAAAAAGTTTAGCATGTGCTAAAATTAGGCATGTGCTGTGATGAACTAAATAGGCTTAACCACATGCTTAAAACTAAATTTGTGCCTTAATACCTTGCTAACTCAGGGATCTAATAAGGAACCTGTAACCTTAGTACTATCTCCTACTTCTTATTGATATTATTCCTTTAGTGCATTTTATCAGTCATGGATATAACCTTGTTTTGATATTACATTTCAGCAATCTCTAACAGTTTAGTTCCAACACGCATTCCAACAACGTACTTAAAACTTCCTCAAACAAATTCCTCTTCAACTTTTTCTTGCCTTATTCATGTCAAGGACTTCTTCCACTTTTCTTTTTCTAGTTTGATTATATTGGCTGAGGTGCTGTTTGCTTTTTTCATTTGTTCTGGAGGATAAGAAGACCTATACTTCTTACATTTTCTGAGAAGTTTTACAGTTGTAAAATTAGAAATAATAGATGCTCTAAAATTTGATGTGGAATGTCTTGAAGGACTTACAAAAATTCAAAAACATAACCATACTTGAAGACATTTGAATGCATTTGAGTTATTAATATTAATAGAGACAGTTGAACAGAAACCTTTAAAGTATATTGTTTTAAAATACTGAAAGAATGGTCAAATTAAAGGATCATTCATTCCAATATAATAAAGCACTAGAACTAGACTTGCATATGCAATTTTCCTTTCCCCTGCCCTTTTAGCACATACATTACACTAAACATATGCTCTTATCTCAGTGGAATCCCCTGACTCATCCAAATATTAGAAGTTCCAGTCATTGCAGCACCCTTCCCTCATACTACTCTTTTTTCATTAAGAAGGTGTGGTTCTTACCTGCATTGCAACAAACCCATTTTGTAAATAAAGATACAAGTACATTGCCTGATAACTTCTAGAAGCCTGATTCACATTTTACCTTGGTGCACATCTGGTTGGATTCTTCTTCCTTGAAAGTGAAAACAGGCGGAGCTTGCAGGCTTTCCTCAGCACTATCTGAATACCAGAAAACAAAATGAAAGTAAAGTGCTGATAAAGCAGGAAAACATATATCCATTTCTTCCATGCCACCCACACCAGAGAACTTTGATCTTGGAAGAGGCACTGAGATACACTTCCAGAAACTGGCATGGAATATCCCTTTCATGGATGAGCTGAGAGGGTTAGTACAGCACAAATGGCATATATCGCCTCTGAAGAAGCCAGAAAAATTCAGCTTGCCAGAAGATACACTGAAGTAGACCCCTGTATCAATAGCAGTTATAAAAAAACCTGAAACAGAATTTAAATCTGTTCTCCCTAACAGCCCATTTCTTTGGAGCTCAAAGGGAGAAATACTGTAGATTTGATGCCAGTGCTTCTATAATACCATTGTGATTTGCAACAAAAACTATAGATTAGCTCTACTGCCAGTGCTTCTGTAATATTACTGGGTTTTGCTGGTCCACAAAAACAGTTTAAACTTTCCAGCAACTGTGTAATTCACCGGTGTCATGTGAAATGCAAATAAACATCTCCACAACTAGTTTCTTGAATTTACAGAGCTGGAGAAAAGGCTAGTCTCACTGAAGTGAAGCCCTTAAAAGAGCAAGAGCTTCAATCCACCTTTTTATAACTGGCCATCCTTCCATTTTTTTTTCATCATTAACCCCAAAAATTAAGCTAGGTGGAGCAGTGAACATCCTCCTTCCAGGCCAGTGCTGAGCATAGCTTTCTCATCCTATGGAAAAGCTTTGCTCTTGAAACACACAGGGTGCCTTCCAGTAAGTCAAGGAGTGTCCAGTGCTTATGACACAGGCTAGGAGTTCAAGAAGATTAGGTTCAGTCTAATAGATACTGAAAAAAAAAAGAGAATTGGGATCCTTGAACCCTAGAAGCAGCTCTTGCCTAACAGCAGAATTGCCAAAAATACCTGTGCAGGCAAGTTTGTATCAGTACAGCTGACTAGCTGCATAAATGTTTGCTGTAAAACATGTCCAAAACCCACAGTCAGATCTGCATCTTTTCTTAGTCAGCTGAGGAGAAAGCAAATAGCAATGACAGTGGCTTCTTGCCTGAGAAAATTAGAAACAAAGCCCCCAATTTGAAACCAGCAGTCCAGAAGGTGTTTTAAGGATGAATTCTGTATTCTTCTCATTGAAGTTTCTCCACATTATAGGAGACATTTCAATGTTCAAAGAAATATAAAGTCGATGAATATAAACCCATAATCTATTGGTAATAGTATATCCTTGCTTTCACTCCCAGCTTAAATTAGTATTTAAATTTTGAGTATTCAGTAGAACAGAGCCTGCAGCACAAGTTATTTCCATGAGAGTTAGTCAGCTAAGTACTGCCCTATGCAGGTGGGTGTGCTCTCAAGTTAACAGCAATCAATGTGGGAGCAGAGGCTTCTGGATTTGAACATGAACAAGTACAGAAGGTAGAGGAGCTGTCTGTCAGGCAGAACAGGAGGTGCAGTGCTTTCAAGAGATAAGGTAGGAGTGTTGGGATGTGAAATTTGTGGGAAATGTATTTTAGCAGCTGGGTCAATAACTGTCTGTGATTCCATCAGTGAGTTGTATAAAGTTGGGTAAAACCAGACCAGGAGCCTTCATGACTTCAAAACATAAGCTGAGTTAAAGCATCTTTGGGGGTCTTGCAGCTTTGTTTCCACTGTTCCTAGACTTAAAAATCACACTTAGGCATTCCTTCCCTGTGGTCCTATGTCTTGAGTAGCTTAGCCAGAGCTGCAGGTCAGGGTGAAGAGTGTATTCGTAGCTACAGCTATGAATCAGGACTAACTGTAAAGTTAGTAATATTGAATTGTTTTGCTAATAGGAAAGTTGAATTTGGACAATACATTAATCCCACTTTTACCATGTACTGAGCAGATGTGGCTGCTTACCAGGCTCTGCTTTTATGTTTGGAGGGGAAGGTATCCTGATTTGATTGCCTGAATAAGCCCAATGCAAAGCCATGCTTCGGCAGACAGTGAGTTGAACAGTGCCTTGAGCCTTGCGCAGCAAATCTATAACAGTTTGGCGTGGCAGACCAGACACAAAAGTCTCATTAACCTGAAAAATACAATGATATGTACTTCCAGATCCCTGTAACAGAAAGATTTTTAAGATCACATATCTGAGCACTGAGCAATCTTTGTATAACTTCTTTGCACTTCATGTGTCCTCATCCCCTTCCATTTTAGTAACTTGCTTGATCTTCTCCTCTCTACTTCTTTATACCGTGGTTGCCAGCAGTAGACCACAAAAGTATGGTCTGTATCTCTTCTGAGACACTAAGAGGGCATTGTTTCCTGCATTCTTCAGACAGAAGATGGAGGAGAAATGGAAGTAAATTAAAAATAGAAAAGGAAACAAAAGTATTAGAACTCCTGGAGTGGGAAGAAAAAATAAGTTGGGGTAAAAAAAAAAAGAAATATTATTTATATTAAAAGGTGGTTTAGATAGTAAGATTTTAAAGAAAGAGTCAAAAGCTCTAATTCCAGTGCTTTTTGCTTGTCTTGATAATAGCTAACTGGCAGTGATGGTGGGTTCCTCCCAGTATCCTCCTGGTTAGCTGTTATATGCACACTTGGTCAGTTAACTCGTGATTTTTTTCTTCATGTGTAATCCCCACTGGGCACAGTTATACTGTGGAGCAGTTGCACTTTGCCACTTGCCCTGCTATACTAGGTCTGCTTCTCTTCTGGAGTGCCCAATGGCCACCTTCAGCTGTGGAAAGGCCCAGTCCCACGGGAAGCTGAACTCCAGAAAAGGAATGAGGGCAGGCCAGAACAGCCCAGGAGCTGAGGGACACCATCTTCTATGTGTTACTGTGCCAGGCAGCCTCAGATTTCCAGTCTGCACAACGCTTATACTGAATAGAATGCTCATGATGGTAACTAGAGAAAATGTAGGCCAAAACAATTACCTTAAGCAGGATGTCACCAACCTGAAGCCTCCCATCTAGATCTGCAATGCTGTCTGGGCTGATGGCTTTTATTAGGATAGCCCTGCCATTTCTTCCACCTACCAGTGCAAATCCTAGGCTTCCATTTTCTGCTTTTTCCAGCTCAATCTTAATAATGAAGTCCTGCAATAGAAAAGGATGCAGTCTAAAGTGGAGTTTATTCAGGGCTGTGTTTTGTTTGCATTTTTAATACCAAAGAATCCTATTATGCTTCACATTCCTCACTGGCTGATGTAGATTATGGGATATATACTTCTCTTGAATAGATGTATAGAGCTTCCAGTGATTAACATAGCAGCTGCATGTATGTATAAGAATGAAAATAGTACATACTTATATCCATAATCTTTTAAATAGTTGCTGGAGGGGAAAATAACCTCTTAAGAACAAAGAAACATGTTCTTTTGTAATTGTTTTATATCAAATAGATCACCTTGATTGACAACAAGTCACTTTTCTCCAACATGACAGTAACGTAGTACCTACTCCATTCTTCTACTGTTCTGTAATGAAAAGCTTACCCTTGCAACACCAGCATACCCATCTGCTTGGCTTTAGCTCTTCATTCATTTTTAAAATCAGCTGCTTTTTTAGGATCAAGTATTATGTTAGAAATAGGAGCAACCTAGAAATGTTTATGACTTGCAGCATGACTAGTTTCAATGTTGCAAATATCATCCTCAGAAATTATTTTAGCAAGTTGAACAGATAAACCATCATGTGTTAAATGGTCTGGAAGAAGCAGTAATAGTGATGAGTTAAAAGATAAAATTGTTACAATTTTTATGCCAGGTTGGAGGTCTATTTTAACAAGAGATAGCCCTTTTTTGCAAATTGCAGTCAAGAGAAAACTACTAAATCTATTCCCATGAAATATCAGTCCCAATGTGTGTAATTTCAATTCCAAGTAACATTATGTTCCACGTTTCCACAAACATAAGTGATGTTTGCACTTGTAAGAATTTTGAAGCATTGTAAGTTGAGCATGGAATTCTTTTTTTCAAAGAACACATCTGTGTATTTTAGGAACTCATTGTTTCAAAAATGGCATTACTCTTGCCAAATTCAAGCCATTATGGTTTATGTCAATGTTGCATAATACTCCAAAGATTTGGAGTAATTTTACTCTCTTTTCAAATGCCCCGTATGAGAATTTCAAAATGAAAGATATTAATCTGAGGTTTCAAAGATTGTTGTGGAAAATGCTTCACAATTACAGTTATACTTATTTTCCCCAAAATCCCGTGCTGTGACATCCTGTATCTTCTTCCTGCACTACTTTCTTTCTAAACTAATCTTGTAAACTGTTAAGAGTACTATGAAGACCTAATGGACAGGCTACATCATATGAGTCATACTTATATTACCAAGCTGGTAAAATAGTGATATTGTGCATTGAAAAACAGCAGCAGAAGGGTCAGACCCCAAGAAGTGCTCAGTATATTCTAGTCCAGGAATGCTGAAGCAATACAACACTTCATAGGACACACTCCAAATGCATTATATTCACATTTTCAAAGAAGATGGAGAGGAAGCAAATACATTAAATACCACAATTGAAAAAATCTCATTCCATGTAGTGCACTTTACTTGATGGACTGTCTCACACTTGATAAAAGTATCATTTACCTTACATTCTGGAGAATCTGGAGTGTTTTGCTGAGTACCACAGTTTCTTTCCTCCAAATGTTTCTCTGTGAAAAAGCAGAAACAATTTTTACACAGTTGTACTGGTAAAATGTTCTATTGTATAACACTCAAAATTGTATTCAGAGACATAATGAAACATTTTGTATTTGACATGTAAAATACAAAAAAACTCCTGTGGTCTTATGTGGTCTTACACTCCTGAACTGTGAACTGAGTCTTCTGTGCATTATGTCTGTAGACTTTTTACCTCTCAATGAGCAGGTTCCAAAACAAGGTTTAAAAGCTGCATGTTACAGGGTCAGAGACATTGAATGGACAACAGGTAATGTATAAATGTGTTCTGAAACTCTGAGGGGAGGCAGTTTTGTTAATGAAGAATTAATCTTTCCAAGGTGCTGCTGGTACCACCTACAGACTTCTTTCAAAGAGAGGGCACAAAATTTTTACAAACCTTAATGGAAAATTTCAAGTTCCTTGCTACATTGATGTGGCAGATGCTGTTCTTGGGAAATCAGATTTTCATCTGAGAAAGAAATACTGACTTTCTCTGTCTCAGCAGGTGGCCCAAAAAGCATACATGTAGGTTTGTTCTAACAGGCTTCTTCCTGCTAACCTTCATATGCACAAGGGAATGTAAACTCTGTGCTCAGATTATTATTCAAAGCATCAATATCCAATATTGATACTATACGAGGCAGTTTGAGACACTTTACTACTGCATGATTAAGTTTGCCAATTTGCACAGTGATATGAAAAATTCTGTCATGAATTGCAGAGATATTGCATCAACAAGAATCAGAGATCAGACTGAGTCATTCTAGAAATGTGTCGATGATCAGGCAGAGGAAGAAGCAGGGTGTGTTAGTGTCTGCAGAGATGGGTATGTAAGAAGACAATGTGTGTTTCTTGACCACCTGTCCCATCCACCTGCAGTTTTGGGATTTTGCTTTATTATAGCTTGGTGATGTTAGTTGTCTTCCACCAAGTACCCTTAATGTATGAATTAGAAAGTGATGAGTGTTCTCTTGTTGAAAAAAAAAAAAAAAAGTGCTCCCTGTTGCATTTGCAATTTTAGTATGCACTTTTGTAACTAAGAGAGTCTATAAAATCAAGGCCTGCTTCCTTAATAGCAAATTATTATAGATTTATCTATAAATCTATCAGAGATTATAGCAAACAGAACACCAAATACCAAATTACTATAGATTTTTTTAAGTGCCTTACAAAAGGGAAGAATCTTGTTTTATAAGAGAGGCAGGTAACTGTACCATTGTAGAGTTCATAAATCTGTATCAGGTGTGGATCTAATCTGGTAACCTATTTTGAAAGTGTCTTGAGAAATCTTGGAATCTGCAAAGCTTCTAAGCTCCAGATCATGGACCAAGGATTTATAGGCAATGTCTTAACAGGATATGCATTTACCATGCTTTAGTTATACCATAGTACCTATAACTTTATCTGTGTCTTGTAGTAAATTCAAAGAAGCTTGTTCTTCAGTAAGAGAAATAATCTGCTTCAGTTTATAAAAACAAACACATAGCTAGTTGTTGCAGAGTAGGAAATCTGTAACTAGTTTAACTTGGAATAATTTATTCAGGTAAATGAAACTGTGGGTCAGGTCTAACTTAACACTCCAGCCAAATGTACACTGGAAAGTATTACTTGCATAGTAACTCATTCTACGCAGTGACACAGACATTATACCTATCCTTCCACCTGGTGCTGCAGATGCAACCTCTGCTTGCTGAGACTCCTTCTACTGGTAGAGAAATTCTGGTCAACTCTTTGCAGTGCAGATTATTACTGAAGTTTTGTGTCAGTTATAATAAATACCATCCCCAATAGGAATGCTCTAATATTTACTAAAGGGTATTGGTGCTGCCTGTTTCTGATTTTCTACAGATTTATTGATACAGTTTAAAAAGTTGGTCTAGATGATGAAGTAGTAGCTTATATTAAATAGTAACTCAAAAAGTGATGGAAAACCCCTTAAAGAGTAGTTTAAATCAAAACAGATTTTGACATATGACCACGTAAAATCCTGTTTAATAACAACGAATTAAAAACTAGAAACTGACCATGCAAAATGCAAGAAATAATTTTTTAGTGAGAACTATACATTTTATTTCTATCTTTAAAGAGCTACCAAATTTTCTTCAGACCCTAGAACAGTCGTAACAGAAATACTAAGTGCAAAGTCTGTTAAAATGCAATCAATCAATAGCTTACGCTTATTTCCAAAATCAGAAGCAAGTTTTGAACTAAAACCCAAAAATATTAGCCTTACTTACTATTTTCCTGCTCTATAGGAACCACTGGATTGCCATTTCTGGGGGCAGAAAGTGAAATATGTGAGCAATTAAGAGCTGCATGCTTTGTAAAGCACATATGAAAAATATTTTTAGAAAGTCAGTTGTCTAAATTGTATTTGTACTTCTATGATTCAGTTAATGGTGCTTTCCTAAAGAGCATTTATATTAGTATATAAAATATTTGACTGTATTTAATAACAGTGAAACATTTTATTTAAATGGGTTGGGGAAAGAAAGAACATGTCAAACCATCTGTCCCAATACAGAACTGCTTTGTGGTACATTCTGAATTCAGCCTCAGTTTCCCCTCTATAAAGTGGGAATGACCTTTTGTAATTTCCTTTCCCTATTTATGTTTGTAAATTCTTACAATCAGGGTGTGTTGCCTACTAACTGCTTATATAGCAAGAAGTATAAAGAGGCTGCAGTTTCTTCATCTGCTAGTGCAATGCAATGTTTAATAAAACATTGATAAAAGTTTGAACCACATTAAGAAATCAGTGGCAGACACACTATTGCTAACGCTGGTTATGTAACTTACTTTTGGGTTACTATTTGACTTTTCCACTGACATCTTTGGAAGCTATTTTTCTATCACTCCAGGACCTCTGCTGATGCTCTATCAGACTGTAGAACACAATAAATATAAAGTGCGGCCAAGAACTGATGAGGGAAATTCTCAACTTGCTGCAGATCAAATGCTGCATTTTTAACATCTTTCTAAAACATTTGGCTGTTGGAAGTAACCAGAGTTTCCCATCAGAGGTAGCTTCTTGCCTGTAGTTGTAAAACTGAGAATGTACGGAGAAGGTTGGCACTAGTGCTAGAAATACAAAGAAGATTTTCCCGGGAGAACAGGATATCTGAAAACAGTGTCTGGCCTCACAGTTAAAGGATTCACATTTGTGTTTGAATTATGAAGTTTGAAGAGTTCTCATTTGTGTCGTATGAGTCTACTTGTATTCACTTATTACAAGAAGTTAAGATGGATGTTAACGGATGTTATGGATGTTATGTATCAGGTTGCAACCTTCAGAGCTTTGGGGTAAAGCATTTTTCTTGTAGTTTGTCTTGGTTTTCTTGTTTGACTTGATGTAAAATCTAGAAACCTGCTTTAACATTAGGATTGAGATTGAGTATGCTCAGATTTACTTTGTTGGCTCTGATTTACCTTGTAGCTTTGATTTGGACATTCTGGGTGGCAGCTTCACACACTCTTACTGCATCATCCAGGCTAATGCCCTCAGTCCACAGTCCACAGATGTAAACAATTTGATCTCGTGGCTGCAAACTGCCTTCCACACTGGCAGGAGAGCCAGGCACTATCTCTAGCACATAAATACCTTGTAACTTGCTTCCAGCTCCTCCTGTCAGCTTCAAGCCTAGAATAATGCAGAGAAAGCATCTTTTGTGTCAGTGTGCTTTGAATTTCACTGTCAGTGACACAAGCCTAGTGAAACAGATGTGGGTCATTGAAAGATGGGCTTAAAAAATCACCGACACTCTATAAATAACAGTCTTGCACCAGTGAGACAAGGTGTAAGAACTGAACTGGGAGAGTGAAATGCAATTTGATGTTAAAAAAGTATGGAAAAAACTTAAATGGTATTGTTGATCTCTACACTTCAGCTATTCCATAGTGCTTTATTTCACCTGATGTTGAACAGTCATTTGAATAAGACACTTAGCTGCATAGCAGTAGCTCCCTCATTACCAGAGTGCTTAAGTGCCTTGCAGTCTTTAGAGTGACATAAGGAACAGAGCTATATCACAACAATATTCAGTCTCTGAAGAGGCTAGTTTCTGAGCTGGAAATAGGATGCTGTACCTGAACCAATATAGCTATACTGCTTCCTGCGTCTGTAGGTTTATCTGCGTGCAGTACTCACCACGTTCTGCAGAAATACCAAGATACTTGCACTGTATTTCTTCTATCACTTGTATTGCACAATGTAGATAAAACCTTGTGTCTGTGTTGAATCAAGGATTATTTTGAATAGCAAGCTGTTGCCCTAACCAGTGCTCATTCTTCTTGAACTTTGCTTTTCTTTTCTCTCTTTTTTTTTTCCTTTCACTTCAAATAGATCTTTATGTATCTCAGCAGGGAGTAGGCATTATTATCTAACTAGCAACAACTTCTGTATATCAGTAACATAAAAATACGAGACTGGACATCTGCCAGAAAGTTCAGCTGATAGGGTGATAGGAGTACGCTCCCTGTGAAGTATTCACATTTAGAGACAGTTTACA
>VZTO01008906.1:25766-41714 GCA_013400615.1 Syrrhaptes paradoxus | reverse complement strand
CTTTGGTGGAAGCCTGGCCTCCCTCAAAGCATGGGTGTCAAAATTGTTCGACACAGTCTTGTTGTCGGAAATAAGAGATAGAGATCAGCTCTACAAACTCTACAAATTTTTGAACTCTTTAAGACAAACCTGAAATAAATTATTTCTTAACTGAACTTACATGTAGTTAACAGCCAAGACGTGATGTAGCCAATTTAAGAATTTACAGGCAAGTTCATTAACCAGCTTACATGAAAACCGTACATTTACAATTAAGATTCTGAAATACAATGTAGTAGCTTCGATATGGCAAAAAAAAGAGGAGAGATAATCTATATGACAAAGTCAGAAGCGGCAGGGTATAGGAAATGACCAAGCAGTGCATTTGTAGGGCAGTGAACTGACAAGCATCACACCAGGAGTCATGATATGCTCAACAGGGTGCAAAATAATTCACGATAATCTCTCTTGGAAGGATATTATCCACATTATGCATTATTATTTATTGTCTTCTGGTCAGCAGTGGCTGACTCAAGGCCATCAGAAGAACATTTACCTAAGAACTGTGAAGAAAAAATTTGAAATAAAACTGGCACAAAAAAGCTATCAGTCATTAAAATAAAGTACATTCCCCACAAAAATGATTCTTCAAGTTAGCCTGAAATAAAACCTTAGCTTCAGAGATTTAATCAGATTTATTATTTGCTTTTTTCCTTCTACCTCTGTCAGACTAAATCAAAAGTTGTAGAGCTGACATTTTTTGACTGCAGCACCTCAGGTATGGCCATAAATCCACATTTAGTTATTTAGTGAAAAATAACACAACTGTGAATGGTGTTATACTCATTCATAACTCCTCGTTGCTTCCACTTCTACCATTAAAGAAGCTGAATTCCTTATTTTTAATGAGAAAATCTTGATTTTAATTATGCCTTATTTTTTGGGGGCCAAATTCACCAGTGACAGATGCAAGAGCAACTCCCTTCATTCACTGAATAAAGCTGGATCTGCCAAAAGCCATAGTGAATTTATCTAACTTAGGAAACATGAAGACTGAACTACTTTTTCACACGTACTGTTTGGGTCAAATCCAGTCTTTTTGCAGATTTTTAGTTCTAACTTACTGTATTCTCTGGGTTTTAGGTTTTGTGGGGGTTTTTGTGTTTTGTTTTGTTTTGTTTTGTTTTCTTTCTAATTTGGATTGGATTAATAAAAGATAAGACCACAAAAGTTTNAAAGGAAAAAGGAAAGGGAAAGGAAAAGGGGAAGGAAAATGGGAAGGTAAAGGGGAAAGAAAAAAAAAAAAAAATACAGATAAAGTACTCTTAATGCATCCAGGGTCAAAAGGAAGTACTTATTCACATAACACATAATTAAATTGTGGAACTCATGGCCACAGGATGTTGTGAAGGCCGAAAGGATAAATGAGTTAAAAAATAATTAGGCAAATGATTAGAAAAAAAAGATCCATTAAGGGCCATTAAGCACAAAGATGTGCATGCAGCCTCTGGCTCAGGAAATCTCAGTGCCACAGATTGTCTGACAATGAGAGAATATACAAAGAAAATGCTCTGTTGTTAGCCTTTTATGAAACTCTTTTCCTAAGCCCTTTCACTGACTACAGTGCAAGGAGTATACAACTTACACTGTATAACTTAGCTAGTAAAGCTGTTCTTATATCATCACGCACTAGCTTGATATGTTTACTGTCTAAATAACTCAAGAGGCAAAAAAAAGTTGTCTCTTACATGTTAAAATTTTAATACATTTATTATATTAATTTTCTTATTATTTTACAGGGACAGACGTGATTTATTTTCAAGATTACATTGCAGTATAGGCAGAGAAGAAGTTATTTGGATCATGATACAGCTGTTGCTATAAAATTAGATATTCTGCACTCAATATGTTAAAATTTCTGTCAGAATGACAGTAAGAAGACAATGTTGTAGATTTCTGCTACAGCTGTATACTCTTTACATATATGTGTATGTGTATGTATGAGTGCATGTGCAGAGACCAAAAGAGGGATTTATATGCATATAAATACATAAGTCTTGACAACAACATACTAAAACAGCCTATTAAGCTTTCTTCTCAGCATCCTTTATTAGGTACTTTCAGAGGCAGAATACTGACTGTATAATCTAACCTGATATTACTGTCCTTATGTTATTCATTCAGTGAAGATTTACATATCTTATTGCCCACCACATATTTACATTAGTATAACCATTCCTCCTAGCTCATAGTCCTCATGATTACAGAGGTTCCTGTTTGATCTTCTATTATTAAAATTTTAGTCTGTGGTTCAGTGGAGATTCAGGTTGGAGCCCCATTTTGCAATGCACTGTAAAATCATGGCTGCACCCTGAGAATGCTTACATTTGACAAAACGTGACAGATGGATCAGGCAGGCATATGGGATGCGAAGTTGGTAGTGAGAAAGGCTAATGGAGTGTCTGCAGTTGTTAAATGAGCCAAATACTGTGCTTTGAACTTCAATGGCAGTGTATAAGCAACGCTGAATATTTTACATAAGAGGAATCTGCATGATATCAGCCTGCTTAACACTATTTGGGTTTCTTTATTTCAGTAGTGCTTGGGATTGACTTAAACTGAGTTGCAAATTTTAAGACCTTAATTTTCTACCAGAAGAAAATATACATAAAATAGTGCTATGTCAAAGATGCCACAGTGTTTCTACTCTGATCAGCTGTAAAAGCTTTGGTGCAATCATGCTTGCATCAAGTCTAAGAAAGGATTAATTCCTTCTGGACTGAAAAACCACATCACAAATTTAAAATACAAACCTGCTATTTGTAGTGAATGCCATTACTGCTCTTGCATTGCTAAGCATCTTCAAACAGACTTCAAATGCATTTGCCTTGCATTTCATAGATGATAAATTCATTTATATTAGGTGCTAAATCTGTAGTAATTTGGTTAGCTTTATTAGCAGCTACTGATTTCGAAAGAAAAAAAACCCACCAACAATTCAAACCACTCAAAGTCACAGGGACTTGTTCTTCTCTTGACTTAGATTTCATGTCTGTAACTTGTCTTGCTGTTGAATGATGAATGTGCTCTGAGTGTGGGAATNCTCTCAGCAGATCACTTCTGTGTTACTCTTGGTTACGAGGTAGATATGACTTTAGTAGGACAAACGTTACAGGGATGCCGTTACTATGTACTCATATTACAAACTCTGCTTTCCAGAAATGCACTTTCGTCAGCTATCAGCAGTATGACAACTCCTGTTATGCACACTATAGAGGACTTCTTTTTTCCTGATCCAGCTGTGGAGTGGATTTTCTTGGACTATTCTGCATATCTAATTAATTTAGAAAATATTTTTCTATGTGGGTAAACCAATAAGAAAGCAGATACTTCATTTACAAAAGGATCCATGTTTGGCTACACTTAGCTATGCTGTTCTTGGTACAAATTGGTGTAAGGTGACCAAAGTGTTAGTGGTGTCCAAAATGGGGAATCCCTCCTGACCTCACCACACCCCAGCTGCATGTTCATGTGTCCCAGGCACAGAAGAAAAGTCCCCGGATCATCTGCCTGCCCTTCTCAGTTACAACTGCCTATAAAACTGGCCTAGCTGTCATGTGAAAGCTGACTCTCAGAAGGTGTCTTCCACAGTTTTTGGCATGTTTGGAAGTCGGTACTGGAATGGTCTTACCTGTGGCTATATCTGTAATTGCCACATGTAGAAGGCTGACTGACCATCTCCTCTGATGTGGGAGCACAGGCAGCCACACAAAATACTGAAGTTTCTGGGTTACACTTGGCCTCATTTAGTGCAGCCCAAAGTGCCTAGGTACAAATATGGGACCACCCCCTTGCTCTGACTCCCCGTTGGACACACCATGTAGGAACACAGCTGGGTTGATATCCAGGGAGACTTTGGTATACGGTGCTCTATTTTTGCTTTGGAAATCTCCCCATATCCAACAGACTCAAGAAAGTAAGACCCTTATACTACAAAACTATAACTCAGATCCTCGTCTTGTGTACAGAGAAAAGGTCCATTTACTTCATGCATTGGTAATATCTAGTGAGTTGAAGTACAGATCTATTTCAAAGTATCTAGTTAGCTGAAATCATTCAAGAAAGCAGTTTTGAAAAATAACAGTAGAATTCCAGTTGAACCATGCCATCATAAAATTCCTTTGTTGAATGGAAGGAATTTTTGTCTATGGAGAAAAGATATCTCATATTCTTTTTTTATTATCTTACTGAATATGAAGAAATAATACCCAAACAATTGATTTTCAGTCTTGAAAACATTCAACTGAAATAAAACATTTTGCAAAGATAGAATATATACATAGCATACAAAATAAGCTGTTAAAAATTTTCAAAGCAGTATTCAAGGTTCAAATATCTTAAATACTTGAACCAGGAATCTCTTATTTTGTTAACAGATATTAATTGTTTATCAAGAGGGTTGGCATATGAGATAACCAAAATAGTAAACTTTCTACTATAAAAGCATAAAACCCTATAAAATTACCATGATTTTCATAAGAAGAAAAATAATTAAGAGATATTAAAACTTTCTCAGTTGACATACAACCATACAAAGTTGCTAAAAAAATCTTGGAAGAAAACCAACTCCAAAAAGAATCAGAACTAAATAAAAACCTAAAGCTTACTCCATTTTAGTGAGCTATTGTTTGGTGTAACAACATGTCAATGACACAAGTAATTCTCTTATGATCTCTGTTTCAAAAATTTTATTCATTACACCTCAGTAGTGGCATCCAGTATGCTAGTAGTACACCTTCATGTCAGAGTTTTTCAGAACTTGAATTTTCCCATCATTTTCTTAATTAAAGCTCCTTAAAATATAGCTTAAATTCCATATGTGATTGTTTCTTTGAAAAATGTATCTTGCCTACAAATCTTTACATTTTCATTTTACTATTTTTTTTTAAAATTGCTCAGTCCTATCTTTAGTGTGCCAAAACATTTTTAAGCATATTGCTCTTCAGTGCAGTTTTAGTCTAAGAAAAATCTAGGACAAAAGATGGTTGTGTTACCTCTGTTGATGTAGATACTAGTGGAAACATTCACTCTAGATCTGAAAGCAGAGAAATTGCAGGCAGACAGAGGATGCCCAAATAAAAAAGTAATATAGTTTTTAATTTCATTAATTCCCTTGGGGACAGAACATTTCAATGACCTAGATAGGCTTAGAAATGGAGGTCTAAAATATTTTATTGATTTACTTGTATTTATAGATCAATTATATACAAAGTTCTTTGTCCACTGACTGATTCACTGAAACAAGTATATGTTGGATTTTTTAGACTTTGGTGCCCATCTTCAGATTAAAGTGATTACATATTTAATTAATTCATATCTCAAATTACTTTTTTGCTTTGTAGATGCAATTGGATTTAAAAAATGGAGCTGACCTAAAGAAAAACTTTACAGGAGTTGGTTATGACATCAGCAGTCCCTAAGGAGATCCATTCAAATCATATAACTCAAATGAGAGAAAAAGCTCTGTACTCCCTTTATTTTTACAGAATTTTTTTAAAAATGAAAGCACAGGTCCAATTCCTTTGTATTATCTTAGAGTACAATTCTGTCAAAATTAATAGATATACTACCTTAGTCCAGATTTTTCTGGGAGAAAACCATTCCACACCTCCAATAATCTGAGGAAAGCAGAGGACTATGTTTACAGAAATAAGTGATGTTCTGGCATACACAGTTTCTACTCTCTGTAGCAGCATACCAGGTGAAAATAAATAGAGGATATATTAACTATTGCTAAAAAAGACCAAAGCAAAATCCAGATTTAAATCTGAAACATTTCAGATCCATTAATGCCAGAATGTAGGTGACAAATGAGTGTTTGCTTCAAAGTATATGTTAACCATGGAAGGTCTTAACTCAGATTTTGTAGTGAAAAATATGGATTCATATGTTACGTCTCAATAAGTTGACGAGGTAAAAGTGGGAAGGCTGTACTAACACTCTTTTGATGCAAGAATTGTGGAAAACAAGTATCATGTTTCAAATGCATCACAGTGTAACAGAAACTAATTGTGAAATACACAGAAAAGCAGGTAACTACTGTACCATTATTTTTTTCTAAGAAGATCCAATTCCCATTGTGCTTAGGATTTGTACTGTTTGCATACGCTAGATCTTGTGGAGTTTTATGGAAATTTTAAGCATGCAGAAATGTAGGGTCAAACTCTCAACTTAAAATGAACCTTGCAATAAAACTCTCAGTAATTTCTAATTTACATCAATACAAATCAAAAATTTCTGTTCTGAAATTTGTGTGTGTGTATATATCACTAAAATATGAATATAATCACAGACCACCACCTTCATCAAGGTCAAAAATAAACCACACCATGAAAATTCTCAAAACTCAAGCAAAGCCAAGGACCTGATTTGTGTTCAGAAATATTCAGAAATAGAGCCAAGGTTCATAAACCATTTAGGAAATTTGGGCCAAGTTTTGAGTGAATTTTGGAAGATTATTGTTTTTAATGAAAACTCTATGCAAATAACGGTTTTGACATTCTCATTTTTAGACAGTTATAAAATACTAATCTTGAAATAAAATTCAAGAAGCTCATAATAAAACAAAAGACTTACTGAACATCTTTAATTAATTTTTAAATACATATTTATACACACACACATTTGGCAGATACTTTGTATGATGTTTCAACACTGAAATATTTAGAAGTGTTTTTTCTTCCAATACAAAGACAGCGAATAGTGTTTAAGAAAGAGAAAAAACATTTCTAGCATTGAATTTTTTCATAAATAATTTAATGACATTAAATATTTATGAATATAAATAATAATTTTTTACTGTGAGGGTGGTAAGGCACAGTAACAGGTTGCCCAGGGAAATTGTGGATGCCCCATCCCTGGAGGTATTCAAGGCCAGGTTGAATGAGACTTTGAGAAACCTGGTCTAGTGGAAGGTGTCCCTGTCCATGGCAATGGGGTTGGAACTAGATGATCTTTAAGTTTCCTTCCAGCTCAAACCATTCTATGATTCTATGAAATTATTGCAGTGGGATGGGACTAGACCGTTATTTAAAATGCTTTGCAGCTGAACCTATATGGGAATATATTTTCTCAGATAAAGAATTAAGTTTCAAATTTTGTATAAATTCTTTACCTGGGGAGAAAATTTAGAAACATGCAACCTGGTTTTTATATCCTTCCATTCAGGTAGAGAAACAACTTGGGCGTGGGCTTTTCACCTACAGGAAAATGTTGGGTTATTGACTATGTCTTTCTCTCTCAATGTTTTTTACAGGGAAACTTTCCCAATTAAAATTTCTTGCATCTGATAAGTTACCATTACAACCAAAGGCCTGAAATGATTTAATGTAGCTTGATATAGCTAGGTAATGGATAACAGCAGCACATTTTTTAGTCACTAAATCATAAATCCCAACTTCAAGTGCTTATTATTTGAAAATCCTTCTGACTTCACCTAATACATTTACAACTTAAAACCTCAAGTATAATCTGTCTTAAAAAAAAAAAAAACAAACAAGTTCATTTCCTACCTTAAAAAAAACCAACAAAAACAAACCCCAAACCACTTCAAATTAAGTAACTGTAGTGTTTTCCAGTAATAGTGCTGATACATGTGTTCTCTCTCAGATAAACACTCCACAACAGATAGTAAGAACTATACGTATACCTTAACAGTGGAAGTCTTAGATTTCTTTAGGTCATCTTTCCAATAAAAAAATCTATTTCATTTGCCAATGCATTTATACTTGTCTTGTATTTCCTTATATTAGAAGATTATATATGTATGTGGGCCTGAATATCTTGTTTGTTTTCACTTCTACGCAGCTCACACAAAGAGTGGCACTGTTGATACTCAGTGTACCAGCCACTAAATTTGTCCTCCACAATGAGCCTGAGATCAATAACTAATTTTGAAAACTGATTAGTTTGCAGCAGGGAAGTAGACACAGTCCGAATCTTGCCAGAGGATATAATCAGCCAGTAAATAGCAATATTAGTGGTGTAGGTAATAAGCTGGGAACAGCAGAGGAATGGATTATGGCTCAACTCTCTGAAATAAAGGCCTTGGCACAAAGGCCAATTAAATTCTCTCTTTTTTCTTTTAAGCCATGTGACTTGTAAACTGAATTTTGTGTGTGTGTGTGTGTTGGAATAAAGGTTATTTTTATCACATTCTGTGCTTGGTGAATGAGTGTTTGTCAATGCATCCTAACAAAGCTTGCGAATGCAGCCTTGGGTGATTATTAAAGAGCTACAGACATTTTTACAGGGCTTTGCTGGTTGTGAACTCCAGATGTTTCCAACGTGAAAAATGTTATGTTCTAACAGTTAATGTTGTATCACCAGCCATTCAGAAGATGTATCTTCTTATTATAGCTGGAATGTTGCTATGGTGATAACTGTAAAACTGTGACTTTGAAGGAAGAAAACAAACGTATTTGGCACAAAAGAGGGGAGGTAGTATATCAATTAATCCAATGAACTGTAAGATAGCAAAAAGATAGAAAATTAAAAAATTATGCACAAATCTTGGATACCATATGATATACTGTAATTAGCACTTCCTTTAATTTTCGTGTAGGATGCTTCCTCATTTAGCTTTGTGGACACATAGCTCCTTGTGTACATGTAGGTAGATGTTAGTCATGCCCAGAATTACATTGCTTTTCCTTTTCCACAAAGCCCATACATAAAAAAAATACCCACCCAAGACTTGCTCACATATTTATATTCTCCTTTCAAAAAAACCCATGGATTTGTATGATTAATGTTTTGTATTTTGTGTTTTGCTACTGAAGACTGAATTTGCCCCTGAGAGCAGATATGAATAACTATATGTTTTGAACCATCAAGCCCTAACGAACTTAAAGGATTGGAATATGTGGTGGGTTAACCTTGGCTGGATGCCAGGTGCCCAACAGGCCCCTCTATCACTCTCCTTTCAGCAAAATAAAGGGGGAAAATAAGGTGAAAACCTCGTGGGTCAAGATAAAAGCAGTTTAATTAAAGCAAAGGCCAAGNTACTGACTGCATCTCAGCCACACCCAATACAGAACAGAAATAGCCTTCATCCAAGTCTGGCTGTGGATTTTTTGGGGAACAGTCTATTCTTGGGATCACCATGATTCTGAGTTTCTGATGAGACTAGCAGCAATAAATTGGCTCAGGCTTTTCACGTGGGGAGTCACAGGGCCTTTGGAGCTCAAACCATGGAAGGACCGGAGTCCTCTGATGCCTAGCTGGCAGTCTACTCATCACCTTGAGCTAGTTTTTTTCTGTGTCTGCTCATCCACTTCATCATTTGTTTGATGGGAATAACAGCACTGACCCTTTATACAAAGAGCTTTTTCAGATCGATGAATGAAGCATGCTGTTATTTTCTAAGCTCATACGAAGCCATACATGTGAAAAAACAGCAAATCCCATTATAAGGTAATGATCAAATACCCCATCTTAAGTCAACTACTATTGCTGCTGCAAACTCCAAACGGTTTCCATCTGACAAGCAAAGAAAATTTCTGGTATGTGCTAAAGACATCACCATTATCATTCATCCCAATCAGCTTGATTAGACTAGAAACAAACAACAGGAAACCATCTCTCTGTATGCACATCAGCCCTTTTCCAGGAGTCCTTGTCACTGGAAAAGAGAGCAAAGCCCTGTCACTTGTCCTTAAGTGTATATTCTCTATAGTCCTTTCCTACATACCAGGAAAGGAAGGAAACAGAGTCGATTACATTTCTTATTAAATTTATGTGTTACAACAGTGTGCAATGTGCTTGGAAATAAATCACACAACAAAGGACGAAATTAGAGGAAGAACTGAAACACTGTAAATCTCTTGATGTTTTCAGATAGAAACTGAATGTCTTTCTGCAAGTTATGCATTAGTCAAAACACTATTGAGATAGAGGCTTTCAAGTTGTATTTTCAAGCCATAGTAGTTGTCCTGTAGCTCTGCACTTCATTCAGACTGGAAAGTAGCCAACAAACATGGCTTGAAATCTGTTAGCTTATGTCTTGAGGGATTTTTTTCCAGCTGTATTAAGGAATTAAGACTGAGCTCCCCAACTCTCACTGCACTGCCTGCATGCTGATCCTGGGCAGGAAAGGAAACAGAGGCATGGTGAGGTAAAGGGATTAATCCAAGGTCAGATTGAAAGCTAAATGTAGGATTTAGGCACAGACACTTGCTGCTTGATTATGTTGAAGTTTCAGAAAACAGTGAAGCCCTTTTATTTTAACTTCAAAGAAATACAACTGTTTTGCACATGGAAGTTCAGCAGCATGTTGTTGTGGAAGGTTTTACATCAAGGCAAACCACAACTATGACTCAGACCAAAAAAACCCCTCACATTAAACTTGTCCTAAACTTTGTTTCTCCACAGGTATATATACCTGGTTAAATAGACTTAGACTGAAAGATAAAAAAAGAATCTAGGAAAGGAATAGAAAACACCATCTGAAAAGGTAAAAATAAACAGAAAGTGAGCAAGCATATCTAGAACAAACAACTCCAGAGGCTTACATTACTTAACAATTTGAACCAGATTCCGGTTTTTCCTTTTTATCATTTTTTTCTTCTTCCTACTAGCCGAGCCCGTGATAGTGACAGGCATGAAGAGAAACTGTATGAAGGAGACAAAGGTCAAGATAACGGTATTACTGTGCCAGTGCAAAGAACGCTTGAGTAGATGGCAAAAACTAAAGGTCATTTAATAAATATGGTTTTCATTTTCTCAATGGAAAAGCTAGAGGAGTGTAAAGAATCTGCTGGAAATCTATGCCAAGAAGATCAGTTGAATCTTTTCATAATGATGAGGAAGAACTACCCAAGAATATTCTGTTTTGGCTCTACTAGGCCAAAACAGTCTAGTGTTTTAAAAGCAAAACAAAACAATAAACTACACCCTGGAACATTTCTATTCAAACAGCCCCTGCTAGAGTAAAGACAAACCCATTTACTATGTTTTCAAAACCAGTTGCCTTGCTTCTTTAGATCTCTCGCTCTGATCCTTCTCTTCTTCACTCCCAGCGGCTACTAGCGAAGGTACCTTGTACAGTCTTTATGCCTGCACCCAAAGATCAGCCCTTTCTTTCTGCACCTGGGTCTTCTGAGAAGGTAGGGCTGAGATAACCCGAATGTATATAACTCGAAAAAGGCTAAAACTCTCAGAATACACAGTTCAACAGATAAATGTCAAGGCGTTAAAATGAATAGCAACCTGCTCGGTAAGTTCCAGTGGACACATGATCCATGAGTACTACAATATGCCAGCATGCAATGGATGTTTCATTTGGGCATTGTTCTTTGGGTGAAAATGCAACAGAAAAGAAACATAACACAATTTTTATATTTCACTCTGTGACAAACACTCCTTAACATTCCTTCTGACATCCTTGAATTCCCATTTCAGGCCATCAGGTATATCTTTTACAGATACATAATTATAGCTTTTATAGACCCACAGGGGATAACAATATATATCTATATATAACCAGGATCGTACAGTAAAAATCTGGGGTTTGTGGAGGGAGGTGGTAGGGAGGACCTGCTGTAAGCCAATATCATAACCTTCTCTGGTTTTGTGATGCCCAAGGACACCAGACATTTCTGTCTCTCTCTGAAGAGAAATTAGTGTTTTGACAGCTAAAAGAGCAAAAACAAAATAAAAGAGACTAGACAGCTAAAAAAAAGACAACAATGAACTGTTTCAAAAAGACTGCCTTCATTTCCCTGAAGAAATTTTTGGTTTTTGCTATACCATGGAAGATGCAAATGTACCACAGTGGTGCTGAAACCAGATGTGCTGGGATGCCTATCTATTACTTTGCGTTGTTTGCACTGGGGAATCTACAGCCCACTGTCATACAACAAAGTCTGACTACTTTAAGTAATGATATAAGCATTCAGACTGAATCACAATGTTACTATAAAGTTTTGTCCCTTTGGCACAGGGCCCTTCTAAAGTAACTCAGCCCCCCAGCCCCTCAAGCCTACTCCCCTCCTTTTCTGGTCTGGAAACTCCTTTTCTTTCTCTTTTCCTCCCAATGCCTCTATGTATTTATTATATATGAAAAAATGACTGTCCAATCAATAGTTGGATCATAGATTTGCTTCCCAGGCCCCTCCAAGTCAGTGACTGTGACTCAGCAATAGGTTTTTATTGGTAAAGGAAAGTTCCTTGAGAGAATCCAGACCAGAATCACAGGCAAAACTGAAGTGGCAGCTGTCTTTTTTGTATCCCTGATCTCAGGGCAGCTTTAACTCCAGCAGACCCTGAAGCATTTGCAGGCAGGAGGCAGAAGTACTTGAGATTAAGAAGCATGTACCCATGCATCCTCCAGGGACTGATGCTCCACAGAGTGTGTACACAGCAAGCAACAAAAATGTGCCTCAGTGTATTGAATACTGAGCAAGACTCTAGGATAAAAATTATTTATGCCACAAATATAGTGAAAAAAAGTGGGAAGAAAGAGAGAGAAGCAGAATAAATTAGGCAAGAAAAGGGAGAACAAAGGCACAGAGAGAGAAAAACACAATAAGAAGAATGGGAAAAAAACCAAACCTGCCAGACATAAACTAGCTAAGCGTAAGAGGAAGAACAGGAAAATCTTGACGCACTCATTAAAAAAAAAAATAAAAGGGAAATGTGTTGCTTAAACAAGCAGTAATCTCCTTTTATCCAGCATATAGGAAACAGTCATTCAATTAAAGTACACAAGTAGCCTCTGAAACATTTTTACCTATTTTACACTTGAGAAAGCAGAAACAATGCGCTTATATAACTTGTCCAGGTCACACATTAAGTCAGAAGTGAGCCAGACGTGGCTCCCTGACCTACCTCCATGCAATACTTCTTCTCCAGGGGAAGTAAAAGATGTTTTCACTCCAGTTTTTTCACTATACGCAGCACTTAGGGCCCCCTAAGGAACCATAAATCTTGACAGTTCCTCATTTAAAGTTTGTATGCAAGTAGATTTAAACAGTTTGCAAATAAAGCAACTGCCCTTGGTTTAATGGTCAGAAAAGCCCCCAAACCTCTCACTTTTTCTATGGCTAGACATTCAATGCACATTGCTTCAGGTCTTTCACATTCTATAACTAGTGCAAGGGGGAAAACTATCAAATTTCATAGTGTTACCTTTGAAATAAGTCATGTGTAGCACAAAACTTTGATAGCTACAAGTGAAGAGGCCAACGTAGTATCAAATTCTTAATAAACATACAAATGAGCTTGCTCTCAAGATTCATCCACTCATTCTTTGATTTTTATCAGTCATTTAAATGGCTTGTCAGAAGAATGTAACATAGTCAATCCACATGTGTGCTATGTGTTATGTGCTGTCAGAATTTACTGATGCACAGTCTTGGCAGGAATGACAATTATTATTAAACATCATCTGGCAAAGGCAAATTGCACTAATTTTAGTCAACTAGTAATGACCTGTAAAACTGGTAAAAAACTGTAGGAGGAAAACAATCTGCCACCATACAAATTAGAATAGCAAGTGACAACCCAATGGAGTACTTGTGTTGAATTTGCTGAAAAAAACAGCAGGCAAACAAAACTTGTGATCATTGACAGAGAAGGCATCAGTACATAGGAGGTATATGACATAGGGTATATGATATATAGTACACATTACCTTACTACCTGGGAAGTGAGGGCAAACTTTGCAACTACAACTTGGAAATGGGCTAAATGTCAGCACAAGTGAGTTCTTTAAGAAGTCACATTACATACTTTACACAGAACAAAATGACCACAACAAAGCAGCAATTCCAGATTTGACCTTCTAGCCCCCAAATGTTGATGTCTTCCAGAAAACTGATATCCCATCTGACAGAACTGGGTGACCTTGACCCAGAGGAATAAGAGATACTGAATTAGCTAGGCACATGAGCACAGACTTTCTGCCTTCTTTGAGAGTTTACAAATGACAGTATTCTGAAGCTGTGCAACAAGATTTTTTAGCTTGTTAAGGCTGCTTCCCACTAATGTCAAAGAGCAGCACACCCTGTGCAAAAGGATTCTGTGGTTTTCTTAATTTTTCTGTAATGGCTTTTCCTGACAGTGAAACCAGCTCCTGAACTGTTTGACCTTGAGTGGATTATTTGACCATGATTTGTGTACAACTTAAACATAGACTATGAACTACATATAATAGTGAAAATGTGGGTTACCCAGGGATTTAGCCAATCATAGAATAATCATAGAATCATTAAGGTTGGAAAAGACCTCAAGGATCATCAAGTCCAACCGTCAACCCACACCACCTAACTCACTAAACCATGTCCCTAAGCACCACATCTACACATTTCTTGAACACCTCCAGGGATGGTGACCCCTGGTCAGACTGTTCCAATGCCTTTCGGTTGAAGAAACACTTTCGGCCAGCACCCACCTCACTACAACCTCCTTTCAGGTAGTTGTAGAGAGGGATAAGGTCTCCTCTCAGCCTCCTCTTCTCTAGACTAAACAACCCCAACTCCCTCAGCCGCTCCTTGTAAGACCTGTGCTCCAGACCTTTCACCAGCTTCACTGCCCTTCTCTCGACCTGCTCCAGCACCTCAATGTCCTTCTTGTGGTGAGGGGCCCAAAACCGAACACAGTATCCAAGGTGTGGCCTCACCAGTGCCGAGTACAGGGGCACAATCACTTCCCTAATCCTGCTGGCCACTCTATTTCTGATGCAGGCCAGGATGCCATTGGCCTTCTTGGCCACCTGGGCACACTTCTGGCTCATGTTCAGCTGGATGTCGACCAGCACCCCAGATCCCTCTCTGCTGGGCAGCTTTCCAGCCACTCTCCCCTGAGCCTGTAGCATTGCAGGGGGTTGTTGTGACCAAAGTGCAGGACCCGGCACTTGGCTTTATTGAACCTCATACAATTGGCCTCAGCCCATCGGTCCAGCCTGTCCAGATCCCTCTGCAAAGCCGTTGTACCCTCAAGGAGATCAACACACCCACTCAATTTGGTGTCATCAGCAAACTTACTGAGGAGGCACTCAATCCCCTCATCCAGGTCATCGATAAAGATGTTAAACAGGACAGGCCCCAAAACCCATCCCTGGGGACCACCACTGGTGACCAGCCGCCACCTGGACCTAATTGCTTAGTTAATGGATTAGTTATATGATATTTTGGCATGCACATGCGCTGTTGATGTGCATTGCAAAGATGGGAATAAATTTGACTTTTGTAAAGGTGTACATTGCAACTGTGTAATTGCATCCCAATCCCTGGTCAAAAGTTGAGCCCAAATATCTCAAAACTACCAGCACAGGATGTATCCTATCTAAGATTCTCAAAAGTGAAAAGGGATTTAAACGACACAAAACTATCAACAGCTTGGTAGATTCATTTTCATAGAATCATATCATAGAATCATAGAATGATTTGGGTTGGAAAGGACCTTAAAGATCATCAAGTTCCAAACCCCCCTGTCATGCGCGGGGACACCTTCCACCAGACCAGGTTACTCAAAGTCTCATCCAGCCTGGCCTTGAACACTTCCAGGGATGGGGATCCACAACTTTCCTGGGCAACATGTTCCAGTGCCTCACTACCCTCAGAGTAAAATATTTCTTCCTCATATCTAATCTAAATCTACTCTATTTCAGCTTAAAACCATTAACCCCTTGTCCTATCACTACACTCCCTGATAAAGACTCCCTCCCCAATGTTGCTGTAGGTCCCCTTTAAGTACTTGAAGGTTTTTTGAAATAAATGAACTACATCCTTCACTGTCATAGACTATTACTTGCTTTGTTTTTTTAGAGTATGCAAGTTTTTTTGGTAAAGCCAGGAAACTGGTTAAGTAATCTGGACACCCATAAATCCATGGGTCCTGATGGGATGGACCCGCGGGTGCTGAGGGAGATGGCGGAAGTCATTGCTAGACCACTCTCCATCATCTTTG
>VZTO01008906.1:1185-24671 GCA_013400615.1 Syrrhaptes paradoxus | reverse complement strand
AGTGAGGGTGACAGAGCACTGGAACAGGCTGCCCAGAGAGGTTGTGGAGTCTCCTTCTCTGGAGACATTCAAAGTCCGCCTGGATGAGTTCCTGTGTGATCTCATCTAGGTGTTCCTGCTCCGGCAGGGGGATTGGACTAGATGATCTTTCGAGGTCCCTTCCAATCCCTAACATTCTGTGATTCTGTGATTCTGTGATTCTGTGAAACTTGCTATGAACTGACAGGCAAGGCAGTAAGTACGGGTGAAAATACAGGATGAAATGATTGATTTTTCTGACTGTAAACACAGGGTTTTTTTCAACTAGAGAGTGGTGCTTCTTCCTGGAGATGTTGATAAATCTTCTGCCAGAGAAAGTGATGAGTGCTGTGCAATGTCAGCTTGAGATAAGGAGGTTACAACATTGTGCAAAGGAATCCCCTTAACATGGATCCCATGGCACCGAAGCAGCACTTAACTGTACAGACCATCCTGACTTCCTTGGGAATTTCTGATTAAACAGCTGCGAATAGCATTAAGATGTTATTGACAGAATGTGCAACAAACCCACCCCCCAAAAAAAAAAAAAATTAAAAAAGCAAAGCCTAAAACCAGGCTTACTGTTTATATTTTAATGTCTACTTCTGTTGGAGATAGATAGCTTGGATACAAGATTTGCTCTTTAGTGCAGAGTAGCAGTGGAAAAAGTTACTTATTATTCTGGTCTTCTGGTCTTTGTATGGTCATATAAAAAAAAAATCTGTAGTCCTGTCACCTGTAGTCCTGTCAGCACACTAGAACCAACTTAATCTACAGGAGAAAGTGCTATTTTCCACCCTTTTTGTGCACCAGTCAATACATAATTGGGATACATCTACTTCAGTTACTTTTGTGTGTAGCTATTTTAAAGCTTATTAGCAATGAAACAGCATTAGCGTGGAACTGGGCACAGCCTGCAGAACTCTCCCAAGGAGCAAGAACAGGCACCTCTGCAGTGACTCAGCAACTAGGTGTACTGGTGGGTTGAACTTAGCCTAGCAAATGCTGTAAAGACTCAGTTCACACATTAGTTTTCAAACTAATTTATGCTCTCCTTTCTTACTGTTTGTGACTCTTATTTTGGTGGTGCACTGCTGCATTTTCTTCCTACTCTATAACCTGGAATGTCAAAACCAAATCACCACCTCTTCTTGTCACTGAAGGCACAGCTATAGTGGGGAGGAAGGCACAATATTTTCTAGGGCCCTACACCAAAAGGACCCCTTAGATGAGACCTCCACTAGCATCAGCTCACAGCTGGGGCCTCCCTCCCTTGTATGCTTCAATTAATAGATCACGGGAGCCTGCATGGATGAACAGCACCTACACAAAATTAAGCCTTGTGTATCAAGGACCATGGAAGTTAACATGACTGGCCATGGCCACCACTGTGAAATCTACTTTGCACCTGGAAGAAGCACTTGTCTTGAGTATTTAACCTGTGACGAGCACAAGTCACACCTTCAGATACTTCCCTTAAACTACCTGATTGTAGCTTTAAAACAAACTTGGAATGGACAGGTTGCTCCCTGGATTGAAAATATATGACTAGAGGCAAATATTAACTTCCTGCAGAAAAAAAGAGATATATTTTAAGTATGGCATGGGTGAAGACTTTAGTAAGTGGCATAGACTGTGGAAATTTCCTGGAAATGAAATAAAGCATATTGTTAAATTTGAAATCTTATCATAGTTCTTTCTACCATGCAAATGGCCATTTGCTCTTTTTTAGCAAAAATGTTCATATTTTTGAGGATTATTTCAGCAATTTACATGTAAAATAAAGAGACAGACTATACTATAGACCTAAAATTACACAAGTGGACTGTGGAGTTTTATAGAAAAGTTTAGATCAGTCTTCATTAAAGATCATACATGGTTTCACTGTAACTGTTTTCTTTACAGTGGGAAACCTTTTTATTTTTTTTAATAAAATATAATACCAGCCTTCCTCTGAATTCACTTTGGTTGTGGGCATCAGCTTATTTAAATTACAGAACTTTGGTCTTCGATCCACTAATTCATGAATAGTATGGCCTTGTTTGTGAGGGTTTGAGTAATAATGTACCCTGTTAGAAGCAGAAGTTGTACAAGATTTGTCTGAAAGGTTGTAGGACCAGAAAAGACATGATTTCTGTTACCTTGTTCTTTTGTTTGCCTCACCATCTGAATTTGAATTGTGTCAGTTTCAGCATGAGCACATTTTTGTTTTTATCCCTCTGTTTGGAATACTTATATGATTCCTACCGATGTAGTATTTGATGGCTAGTATGAAAAAACAATTTCAGCAGTCAGATCTCCAGAGGAATTTGAAGGCCCAGTGTCCATCTCAGTCAAACAGCAGTTAGCTGCCTAACTCTCTAGGACAGCCGTTTTTGAAAAACTTAGAATTTAGATGCATATATCCAGAGAATACCAGCTCCCTGTCAATTTAGGCTCAAAATGCTGTCCTCCTTGCTCCTAGTTTCACTTTTTGCATTCTGTATGTGTTCTAATCTAGAGCAGATGCAGCAGCTGACCAAAAGAATCCACATATAAACCTCATGATAACCAAGAAACTTCTACTGTGAAAATTCATAACATTTTTTGTGAGATGCATAAACATATAAAGTGTTGAGCTGCTTGAAAAAACTTATTAACTTACCTCTTCCTCTTGAAAAGAATTGTACTTCTCATGTCTTAATAAAAGAGCATGTGGGAGTGAGTGAGGGTGGACTGGAGGTGGAGGAGGGTGATTTCCCCCATTCTATGAGATTCTGATGATGATTCATATTTTACCAGGGCAGAATGATTGCTAGGAATTGCTTAACTTTCTGAATGTCCTTTCTATTCCCTGCTTGCATGCATGAGTATTTCTGTGCCTGTCACTATTTAATGTTAAAGAGATGCAGTAGTAGGGAGAAAGTCTGAGACTACACATCACTTGTGCAGCCTTCAGCTCTGGCGAAGGCAGCTCATGGACCAGAGTTAGGATTCACTCTTTCAGGTCCAGTATCTTTTACCATGCATCCCCAAGCCAGCTCACTCTGAGGACTTCTTCTGATAAGAGAATATAGGGCTTCTTCTGATAAGAAGGCTTTAATCTGACTGATGTTTCCAAGTTTCATTTCTCGGGTGCTAAGTTACCTAAATATCGTGTAAGCAGAAGGCATGCCTCTGTAGATCTGAAGAAAAATCAGAATACATTTCTGCAAGCACCCTTGGTGCATTCTGATGGCAGGTGCCTAAATTTCAGTAGCACAGGGCTTAAACACTAGGTGGCTAAGTAATAGTTGCATCCGACCCGAAATATCTTTGATGTATTTATTGTCACAACAGCAACACGAGGTAGGTCAGTGCCCTAACAGCTGGACAATCTTACTACTTCCTCATCCAGCTTATGGCATTTCTAAAATTTTCCATGAGCCTCATAATATAAATACCAGACCTTAGCAATAACATGGAAATTTAACCATCACTACCCAAGCTATGATTTCTTCTGTGCACAAATCTCTGCATAACATTTGCTCAGCATGTCAATAAGACAGTAAGCATCATCTGGGCAAAGTATATATATATTTTTTGATTGTCTGTGGTTGTGTACGAAATTATATTTCAACAGAACTCCTTTTATAAAGAAGAAATATTAGTTTTCAAACACCAACCTGCAGGAATTTATTACATTATCAACAAAATACTAAACAAAAGAATTATGCAAGGGAGCCTTACGTTCATTGGCCTTTTTTGCATAAAAAATTATTTCCTGGCCATTGCCGTGACGGTCTGGGGTACCACCATTTGAAGCTGCCTTTTTACTTTATGGAGGTAAAAAAAGCAAAGTCCTTCTGAGTGAAGAATTTATGACCAATGGAACTGTAAAGTGTAAGGATTAAAGGTAGTGAAGAATCTGATAAGTAGGCATGTCATTCTTTCACAGTGTTTGCAACAGGAAAAATATCACATCTAATCAATTTTGCTTTGTGGTTATTTTTTTCAGCATAAATTTTGGGAGTAGTCTAAGTTATGAAAGTTAGCCATATTTAACTCAAAGTACACCTGCAAACTTGCAGATGTTACAATTTATTGTTCTGATTCAAGCTCAGTTTTAAACCGAAGTTCAGCCTGAAGTGAATTTAGATATTACAGTATTTTACAGATTCTTATGACAGATATGACTAAATTACTTATTTTCAAAGCTGGCCTCAAGTAAATGAGCTCCTTTCTGTTCCACACCTGTCTGAGGCCTAGGCTTTCCTCAGATCAACAGTTTCGCCCTGATTTCCACTGACTTAAAACAATGTGTTCTTCTAGTATATTGGAAACAAAATGCTCCAAGACAAAATTTACCACCCTATATTCCTCTCCTTATCACTTGGGGATATTTTTTATCTTTCTGCTTCTTGAATATGTTTCTAAGGTTAAGTTAGAAACCTGTCAAAATGAATATTTTCAGTAGAAATATTATTCTGATCTCAAATATAGTGGTACAATTGAAACTGCTGTAATACAATAATATTTTTGTGATAAAACCAGCTTGTAGATCTATGTAAGTATGACACTTAATGATTTCTGATGTCTGGAAGGTATTAGAGTGGCTGTAATAATCTCTATAATTGTAACAGTTCATGCTAGCTAGACTGCACATCTATTCTTCATCTGTCCTTAAACTAATTTGTTCTACATATGAATATATCACACTCATCAATTTAAAGTGCCATCCTTTGGCTAGGCAGGTCATTAAGGAGTATACATTATGTATGAGTCAAACACACCAAACTTACACAAATGCTTTTTCGCAATGTGCAAAATAGCTGCTTTCTGTTAGATTTTTTAAGTTATTATTCTAATTGAAACCCAAGTCACAGCTACAACTAACCAGCAATCAATTACTTCTCTCCATACGTAAAGCCTTGGATGATGAGAGTTATACTGTGGCTCTGTGCTGAATTCTAAAAATATCAATGCACACTTTAAAAAAACCCAAAACCTTGAAAATCAGGGCCTAGTAGGTTTTCCTACTCATTGCTTCCTTAAAGTTTTCATTGCAATTAGTACAGTGGTAGGCACTTAAAATTCTTCTTTTTCTGGAAGGGAATTTCCACTCAATAATGCAGCTATATATGCAGAGAGCATCTGTTACAAGATCCCATTGTACAATAAGTGTCTCTGGTCATAGGTCTGATAAAGAAATAAAGAAACTCTAAGGTAATGATTTCTTTCAGGACACGAGTCCTATCTGAAGTCTCAAGGCTGTACGTGGCAAAAACTTTCCATAAAGAGACTGAGGACTGTGAAGCAGACCAAGCAGCACTGTGCAGAGGGCTCGTAATGTTGATCTGTACCAAGATAGCAACAACATTTGATCACTATCTTATTGATATCTTGTAGCTGACAGGAAATCAAATGCCTCACTCAGTTCTATTCCCAGCAGGTGGACAGTCAACACCAAAGTAACACAAACAGCACAGAAATGTCAGTCCTCTGGGGAGGCTCAGTCTAACAGGAATGTAAAATGTACTCCTTTATTTTCAGATTCTTTGCTCAGGGGCCCTTGAAAAATTTACATGCAGTTTTCCTCAAGCTTCCTTGGTACTGGATCCAATTTGTGTCCACTTCTGAGATACCCTCCTTCTTCCAGATGGAATATATAGATGAGCAACCACAATTATCCATGTGACACTTATCCCACGAAACAGAGAAATGAAACTTTGCTTTCGTCACCATCTTTCTGAGCTGTGCATGCCCAAAGTTACTGAAGAGGAGGATGCACATAGGAGAAGGTAAAGTAAACCATTTCCTGCCAGTACAAGAGGAGTGTCTCTTTGGGGACAACATCTCCAGGAATGATTAAGTGCCAATCACTTCATTCCCACAGTTAGGTACAAAGAGCAAAACTTAGCCCTCTGTAAATTAAAAAGGTTGACAACACAGGATTAATTTTACATGTAGAAGCTGCTAAAAGAAAGAGACATAAATAGAAGATGTCTGCATATGTGTATGCATTTACATGGGAGAGTGGAGACGTTGCATGGCATGAGACAAGTACACCCCTTACTCTTCAAGGCAAGTAGTATATTTTTTATTTTTTCAGTGTTTTACAACCACACAAGGCAAACACTTGAGGAAAGCCATTAATAATGCTGTATCACTCTGGTGAAGATCTGAAAAAGACACAGACATTGCCATGTAATTCCTTTAAAAATTGTGTCAAAAGTCAGTTGCATGTATATATATATATATATACACACATATACACTTTGTATTTTCTCAGAAAAGACATATTTTTCCATTGTATATACCTCTGTGTAAGATACTAAGGCAATGAGTCATACAGATGTCATTATGCTTGTCTTCATATATTGCCATATATTGGCATATATATAGTCTCCATTTCTTCCAGTGCTGTATTAATACTGCCATTGTATTTGTTTCAGGGTTTTTTTTTACATCAGAGAACAGAAAGAAAGAAACAAAAATAATTGCATCTAATGAACTATTAACTGCTGTTCAGACTGTTTACACCTAAGTTATCACATCGTAATCATCCTGGAAAAATTAGTCTTTGAGTCTCTAATTCAATGGAATGATCACTACACTTCCCCATCAAACACATGAGAAGAGATATGGAGAACCAGCGGGTCTAGGGAAACAAGTTGGAAACACAATCATTTCACATTCTTTCTTTCACACAGGTTCCAGGTTATCCCTAGAGAATAAGAAACAGATAAGTATTCATCCTCCTAATAATTAGTAATTCATCCTCCTAATAGTGAAGTTATTTAAAGAGTGAAGGAGACCTTTTTCTCCCTAGAAAAATAGTAAGTTAAAAGTGGAAAATCCTCAGGCTTAATGGCATTGGTTCATACAAAATTTGATAGTTAATAATTACAGAACTTGCCCAAGTTTTGCTGTTAGATAAAAGGAAGGGGTAAGTTTCTGATGGCAAGCTCTGTTGGAAAAGGAAGATAAAATTGGTTACTTGGTTACTTGCAGGCAGTATGGTCTTTCTGAGCAGGTCTTTCAGTTTAGGAAACAAGAAAGACAAGGATTTCATTTGATAATTCATCTGTTCCATGTATGTGAAAAATTGTAGGTTGACAAGTGGGAAAAGATCACACTGATTATAAAATCCAACCACCTGTCCAGTCAAACTTCAGTGACTCCTCGTCTCATATTTGATGTAGAAAAATACACTTATTCCTAAGAAAAAACATGGCTGAAACAAATTAAAAAATGTTTTCCTTAAATTTCCTTGTCAATCATCTGTGACAAATACATGAACATCTTTCAAAGGAATTAAATTAATACTATTCATGTTTACATTTACTTTCTTCACACTTTTCCATTGGAACTGTGTATGATACTATGTTTTTACCTATGGTGTAACTTGCCCCTGAAGTAGCTTATCAACCCTTTTTTTCTTTATCTGATAATTTTGTCTCTTTGTGGGTGCTGAGCGCTCACCACTGCCATGCAGACTCAATCAGACGATCTGAAACTGAGTTTTACATTTCAAGGAGTTAATATTTGATGATAGGTATACAAGTCATTCTCTAGAAATGATATACCAGGCTTGTTGGGGAGTCCTCATCTCTTCATTTTTCCTTGGGCATCTCTCCAACCAGGCTGGTGCAGGGTGGAAATGGGTAGGGTTGGTAGCAGCAGTAGTGCACAGCGCACTGGAGGGTCCTTGTCAAGTGCAGAATGGTGGTGGACCTCCAGCAAACTCTCCATTGGGCTGGGGATGGCAGGCTGCTTGTGCCTCCAAAGTAACGACACCCATAGGAAATAACACAGGACCAAAGCCCCGACCGGTGTGTTGGGAGGTAAGAAACAATACAAGGGAAACAAGACTGATGAGCTGAACAAACCAAAGACAGTAAAGGTAGCCTCTTTGTGCTGCCTGCCCCTGAGTACTTGAAGAGGGGCTCAGGCAGTGCACTCGTGCTTTTTTAGCGTTCACACAAAAATGGATGGGAGTGAAAAAAAACCAATTCTGTCAGTGCCTGTCCAAAACATATCCATTTGAATTATTACAGTTGATTGAAGTTGTGCAAGGAAACGTATATGTTATATGCCTCTGTTCTTCCCTGACAACTTAAGTGAGTAAAGACTTTTTTCAGCCTCTTTCAACTCAACACACAGTGAATATTTACTGCCTGCGAGGAGTCACCAGCCTCCCCAGATCCCTTTTTAAAATGAAAATCCAAAACTATTGAAAATTGAACCAAATTTTAAGAAACCTAGATGCCTAGCATTCTTCCATTAATTCTTCTTTCAAATTGCTTCCCCATTACCACAGTGCAGAACGGAAACATGGAAAAGCCATGGCCATTGCACTCCGATGGTCTCCTATTTCTTTGGCTCCCACAAGATTACTTATAGAAAGAATATACCAGAACTGTAATACAATAAGCTGTAATGTGAAACAACTGTAAGCACTTGAAGACTTTTAATACAGATAACACACTGGTCTTTTAAAGATTTAAACTATAATTTATAGAAGAAACTGTCAGATACACAGGACCTAAATGGCATTTGAGCACAGCTTGCTTGCTTACTTGTAGGGATATCAATCAATTTATTAAGAATTAATCTGCACCCCAGTGTTCTCCTAAAACTGCTTAATGTTTTGGCAAGCTACTAGAAAGGGTTCAGTAAGAATTTATAAGGGCAGCTTGGAAACAGGATTTTTTTTTCCTGGCTCAACAAAGGGGATACTGTTTCCTCTCTGAACATATCTCTGTTATAGTTTAACACAGTAATGGATAGGTTTGCCAAAAATCACAGTTTTTAATGGCCTTCAGCGAAACAGAAGATTTGTCTTTGCCTTCATAGTGTGTCCTGCATGTATGCTGTTAGAATTGCTCTTAATCTGCCTGGAAGTATCAAATGCTCTTGGCCTTGAGAACACAAACTTGTGCACACACTGAAAAGTACAGTTGGTAGAATAACCACATTTTTCCATGCATGCAGAAGAGTAAGCAGGACTGAAACTAAAGGATCTAATTTTGAGTATTTTCCAGGTCTTGACATAAAAATGGCAAGAAGGCCTGGGCAAATTTAAAATGTGGTATTCATATTGCCTCCATAAAATGTGTTAAAATTGCTTGAATGATGTCACCTGAGCAATACTTCCAAGCTACAGATATTTCTGAACTCTGAGAACACTTAATGCTTGGCACTGGCCAGAGACACATAGGGTGTGCAAGGCTGCACACATAAAATCAGCTTGTAGCTAATCTCAAACTGTTAGTAAGCAATGCATGCCTTTGACTACAAACAGCAGAAAGTGATATCTCACATATTATACAAAGTTATTGCAACTTTCTGGTTTCTGGTTTTCAAACATTTCACTTTGACAAAAGCAATCAATAAAATATCAAAGTAGTATTTAGAAAACATAAACTCTTATTGTTTGGCATTAAGTTCAAGGCAAAATTAAACAGATAGTGGTTATCAATGGTCTATCAGTTCCCAGGACTTTTGTGTTTTTTCAAAGTTAACATGTGTGTGTGCACAGGCACACACAGACACGCACATCCATTTTAGAGTACTACAGGAATAGACTTATTAGAAACAGCTTATTTTGGGCTACACTCATGAGAAAGCTGTTTGGTATGGAACATGAATTTTGTCTCCATTTGTGAAAATTCTCGAGGGGAAAGGATCTTGGCCATTTGCTCAGACAGCTTCATTGTTTTTTGCTCCAGTGACAATGTCCTCTAACACATCAAATGGAAATGAAGGACTTCCATTTGAAAACAGAACAGAACAAAACAAAACAGAAAAATATGCAACAGCTGGAAGTCTTTCTTCCTTTCATCTTCAGTGGCATTCTGACACTGATTCCACTTTGGGAATTTTAGTTTAATAGAATAGGTCTTTTTATGGTTTTCTTAATTATTTTTTCTAAAGCCATTTATTTTAAAAAAATCTTTTACTGTTTCACTCTCTTCCCTCTTAGAATCCATCCACCCAAGTGTCTAGTCCACTGCTTTCAGATGGACTGTTTACAAGGTTAGGGACTTATACTTTACAGCAGGATTTTCAGGGGTGTGCCAAAACTTCATAACCACAATTATCTTAAACATATTTTACCTTATCCACTTAAATCCTAAAGCTGTAATTTTACCTAAATAATTAATATTTTCACCATGTCTTAATGTTAAATGAATAAAATGCATTTCAAAAGTACTGATATTTACAGCAGAAAACAAATTGCTTAGCTGCATAGTGCTAGACAGATAAGATTGACCTACTGTAAAACAAATCTGTCACTGTTTCTGACTAAAGAAATATAAGGCCACAACAATTGTGAAATCTTGCCTAACAACAGTTTTATTCTACTGTCAATAATTTTAGAATTGCTTTTTTTTTGACAGTGTATTTCTGAAACATTTTTTCTGAAACACTTCTTATAGATTCTTCTAAATTCAAGAGCAAGCAAAGGATTTTAAAGGTGAAGCTGTGCCCTTGAAGAGAAGTGCACACTCTCTATTCCCTATTTCTTCTACCTTATTAATTCAGAACTTTGCATGATAAAGTGGCAGTAATTAGCCTTGACATGGACCAGTGCCAGGCTTTTCTATCAAGTTTCTTTCCTGTTTATGTTTGAATTACTCAGGGGCTGCCTCTGTGTGCCCTTTGGTTTCAAAAAATGTGTTTTTTTTCCCTTGCTCTCATGGTACAGAGAATGTAATCTCAGTTGACTGGAGTCTGCTGAACATCATATTATTTCCTTGGCTCAGCTGAAGCTTCACAAGTTGGAGCGGTGAAAAGTTCTTCCATTGCGACAGTAAAAGTTCTTGTTCTTCAGAGAAGTTTTGCTTTGCTCAAAAGCCTTTTGCTCTACATTGTTCTAAAATTTTGTCTAAAAGAATCAGTACAGATAGAAGTCAGATAATGAGGCTTCCATTCAGTGGTTCTTTCCCTTTGTAAGTGGCTAATCCTGGGTCAGAACCACAGTCCACCTAATCTACTGTTCTATTTACACTTGCCACCAGAAGCTCATGCCTTGACATATAAGAGTTTTACTGTTTTTACTATAATAAATAATTCTGCTATAAGCACACATCTAATTAAAAAACAACAGGCTGTGCACAGAACATTTGAGTCAGGAAGAATATAGTCTTAATTTAGTAAAGCAAGTTATTAACTTTTGTATCGGTGACTACTCAATGCTCATTTGAGTTGCTATTAGTTTTCACCTGATGACCAAAAATTATTATCATAATATAAAGGAAAACACAAGGAAATTAAACCCTCTATAAGCACTACTTTAAATCACAGAAACTGCAGGTGAATTACTTTTCCTAAGCAGATATCACAATGTACTTCAAGGTAAGTGGTCATACCCAAAGGTTACAAGACACACTTCCCTAGAAAAGGAAGTCATAATATTCACAGGGATCATGATGGCAATAACTAGAAACACTTTAGAAGACAAGATGTCTCATTTTTTAACACAAGCCCAAAAGAGAATTCTGAAATCCAAGCTCTCCCTTCTTCCTTTATTTTTGTAATGAACATTTTGTACCTGTAAAGTACTTTTCCAAGAATCTGGACCTACCAGGTTATCAGATTATGCATGTAATGGATTAAAAAAAAATGTGTGTTCAAATAATAGATTTTTCACAAGACAGTATTCAAATGAGATTTTAAAACTATTTCTGAACTGTATAAAGATGGCTAGTTATCTTGAAATGTTTTCAATGTCACAAATCCCCCTGAATCTTCTTGAAATGTCATTGAGAACTATTAATACTTATTTTTCAGGATTTGGCTTGCCCAGGTCATGACATCTAACTTTGGAAGATCTTCCCAAAAATATTTTTAAAACTGGGGCTTGGCCTAAAAATTAACAAAAAAGTTAAGCCATGGAGAAAGGAATTATATGTATAATACTGTTTCAACAACTCTTCATACTCATAGAATTGTAAATACATCTAAATCTCAACAAAGGCTCCTGAACCATGACATAAATATGAATATATATTTATACCTAAGTGATGTTTTCCATGCAACCACAAGCTATTAGTGTAGCAGTGGTCTCATCTTTATTTTGTTCCTGATGTAGTTGGCTGATATTTAGACATGGGATACAGAAAGGGCAGGAGTTGAGACATCCCGCAACTCATCTGGTTAGATATATTCCTAAGTACGTTTTGATTGGATGACCTAATTGAGGATTGAATTCAATTCCCCTGGCTTCTGTCTCAGTACTATCATAGGTGACTTAATGGGTCAACAACATGATCTGAATTGTCCATTCCCTGAGCAGATGCAACTTTTTACTGTCTAATTCCTCTAGCCTCCAGCTATTTACATAGGATCCTATAGATTTTTTGTGTGTGAACTCTAAAACTATCCCCCAGCTATCACTCTATTTGTAAGGTTCACTGGTCTCAAAGCTATTCAATATGAAGGCTATTCTGGAGAACAACATGTGTGGAATTTTCTATACATTACAAATGCATGCAACACACAGACATATAAAGTGTCAGGAAAAGCATATTTACGTATTTTCCCAGACATATGGGAAACCATTTTGCATTTCAGAGAACTGGTTATGGCTAACTGAACTCTGAGAATGAATTTCAAATTACAGATTGTGAAGGTTAAAATAAAAATGATAATAATAAAGCCTAATAAGAAATTATCTTTCCAAGCTGAAGCATCCAGAGGTCAGGTATTCCTTTTACTGGAATACAATTGTCAGATTTCATAACAACAGACTCAAGACAGAATGAGCTTGATGATTACACATTAGTTATTATCATTATTCTTTATTATTATTTTATACATTATATCATGTTGTGGTAGTAATGGAAGATAATGCACCTTGGGAATGGAGTATCCCTGAATCTCATTAAAATTAAATATATAGAATGGGAATGTGAGAGATAAAATTGCTTTTAGCCTGCTAGTGTAAATGGAATGGTGTATGACAGCAATGGAACAAATAGGATGCTCTCAACTCAGTAGTCTGTGTATGAACATCTCCACTACCTACTAGGGAAAATAAAGTTTAACCCCATACAGATGCACACACTCACATCAAGAAAGGCAAGGCAATACTGAGGAAGGAGAGTTGACTAGAACTGAAATTTTCAGTTGGAGAAGATAGTAAATCTCTGTGCTGGTTTTTTACCTTTGGGATCTTGGCACAAATCCAATCAGAGATTCTAACTAAAATGAATTTGATGGTCTCAGCTTAGTTCCTAATTGATGGCAGTTCACACTACAAAACACATAAGAATTCATTACAGTCCTGCTCAGCTGGCGACTTCTGCTCAGAGGGAGCAAGAGCAACTAATGTGGATTCCAGCAACTGTCTTGCATTTTAGGCAGGGTGGTCCTTTCTGGCCATTTGAAAATGGGTCATCAATAGAACATTAGGGATCAAGAATCAAAGCACTTCTCTAAAATTAACTCAAATGTAGAATAGTAAATGTACTTACCAGTCATTTATTTTAGGACTCAAAGCGTGGATATGGAAATTATGACATGTTCCAAGGAGAAATCTGCACATTATTTCTTGGTCTTAAATTGTATATCCTGTACTCAAAATACAATTAACTTCAAACAGAATTTTTTGCCTATACCCTTTCAAAATAATTTTACTCATACTCACAAGGAATATAATATTTTCCTTCCTTCCAAAAACATCATTTGGTGCTTTATGTCAAGACGGTTACAATTTTTGCATAGATAATAAATAACAAAATATTAATGTCATACTAAATATGCTGATGAGAAAAAGTAATTGGAAGTTCTAGTGCAAGCCAGTAGGAAGACCTTGTAAGTAGCAGTGTGTAGTAAAATGCACAATTTGCCACTTGGTGAAAAACAAACCAATATTTATATTTGGGTTTGTTTTCCTGACCTTCCAAGCTTCTTGATGTAAAGTTTCCCAGAACAAAAGAGGCTGAAATAATCTGCTATGCATTGAAACTTTAGAGTGTTTGTGCAAAGTGACAAGCTCCTTATTCAAATAATTTTTATCACTGCTAATAACTTATATTGTCTCTTACTACTAATGATTTTGGACAGGACAAAAGGAAACTGCTACCTACACATTGACCATTTTGTCTTGTCTTACCTTCACCAGACCCATAGAGTGCTTTTGCTTTTTTTTTGAGGGAGTCTTGTCTAATCTCCCCAGAGAAGCAACAAGAATGGCCTAACTGGACTCAAAATAATGGACTAGAAATCCAAGGTTTAAGTTTATGTCCTCGTTCTGGCTAGGGCAGAGTTAACTTTCTTCATGGTAGCTAGCATGAGACTACATTTTGGGTTTGTGCTGAGAAGGAGGCTGATAACATACTGATCTTTACAGCTGCTGCCAGGACAGTCAGGGACTTTTCAGCTTCTCTCTCGTGCCAGCGTCTGCAGGTGCAGGAGAACCTGCAAGTGAGCACAGCCCCAGTTACTAGACTAGGTTTAGGATTGAGACCCAAATAGGACAATAGTCTTCCATATCATGTATGTTATGCCTGGTATATAGGTGATGATCTATCTGGAAGTTCTCTCTTTGGTATATTCCATATCATGTATGTCATACCCAGTATACAAGTGAGGCTCTTCTCCAGAAGCTCTCTCTCTCTCTTACTCCAGACTGTCTCACTCTGGGTTGCTCCTCTCTTAGGGTTGTCTCGGTCACTTGGACACTAGGGGTCTTATCTCTGTTTCGGGATTGTAGTTTCAGGATTCTTCGCGCTCTGGGATTGTTAGCTGGGAAGGGACTGAGCCTTGGTCATTAGGTGGTGAGCAATATCACTGTGTATCACTCATTTGTACATTTGTATATACTACTGTTATTATCATCATCACTATAATTTTCAATATTATTGTAGTTTAGTTATTAAATTGTTCTTATCTCAACCCATGAGTCTCTTTTCCCTTTACCCTTTAATTCTCTCCTCCATCCCCGGGATGGGGAAGGGTGAGAGTGAGAGAGCAGTGTTGTGTAAAACTACAACATACCTCAAGGAACAGAAATGTTTATCAAATGAAACTGAGGAAAAAATTGTTGAAAACCCAAAAAGCAACATTTTCCCACAAAAGCCTATTTTGCTGAGGGGGCTGTGCTCCCTCCCAGCTTCTCCTGCCCCTGCAGACACTGGCACAGCAGAGAAGCTGAAAAGTCCTTGACTCTCCTTGGCAGCAACTATAAACATCAGTATGTTATCAACCTTCTCCTCAGCACAAACCCAAAACATAGTCTCACACTAGCTACTGAAACCAGGACAAAGTGACATTCACCTCAGAGCGGTGAAGGTACATGTCATTCTTCACTTAGACAACAAATTCTTTACATTGTTTTAAAGATGGTATTCTAAAATATTAAATGTAAAGTGAACATAAATCACTTATTGTACAGATACTGCACCATATAAAAAGATAAATAAGCTTCATTTGGTCTTTAAAGAAAACCTTATTGACCCCTTGATACATATATATGAATCAGATCCCTGTTTGCAAAGTGCATGCATTTTGAGAAATAAATTGTGTCCATATAATATGTGCCATTTTAAACTGGCTTGGCATTTTCAAAATATTACTTTGTGTATTAGCAAAAATAATGTCTCAGTCCTCTTGACTCACAAACTGTCTATCCAGAATGTCACCTAGAGGGAAATAATAATGAAATAAAAAATGAAGCAACATTTCTTGTTGCATTATCCCACTGCCCTGGAACAATGCAGGGCCTATCTCCCACTGTCTCCCAACCTCCAAATGCTCCATTTTATTACAGCATTAGCTTTCCCATTCATATTTCTTTTAGCTGTTCATATTTTTTCAAAAACACTCATACTTTTACTTGATAATCACCACTGAGTTCTTTTGCCTCAGCTTTTACCTACATATCACTCCTTAATACAATTTGTTCCACAGACTGCAAGTGTTTCTATGCCTTGAATGTAAGTTTTGTTTGCCACACAAGTTTAGCTTCATTCCTGAGGCTGTTCAGAGACCTATACTAAACAAATTAATATTATCTACTGCTTTTTTCAGATCATGGTTGAGTACTGTCTACAGTCTGCAAAGAGGGAGAAAACTTAGCAACGCTCATGCTATTCCACATATATGAAGCTGTCAATTCCCTGTTTCTCATCATGTGTTTTGTATCTGTTGTGAAAGTCTTGTAATAATATCGGACTACTTCACTAACTTCACAGCACAACAGGATTTTCGCTTTTGCAGATGAAGAAGAAAGGCACATGGCAGGATTAAATGACCTTGGTATAGTCTCACAATAAAATTAAAGTGTAGCTGGATGGGCAGACAGAGATTCCAGGTTACAGCTCAGTGACTTACTTAAATGCAATCATTTCTGAATATATTTTTTAAAGGAATTGAAGCAGTTAACTAATTTTTAATAATTTAAAACTTAAATGACGTTTGAAAATTTCCTGAAATGCAGTTAAATAAAAAAGAGCCTTTTCTGAGTCCAGTGAAGAGCTTTACTCTTAAAATTCTGAATTAAACATGATTTTTTTTCTCTTTTCAATTGTTTCCATTTGGTGCAAAGTAAAAATTAAGCTTTGTTTTCTGCATGTTGAGCAAAAGCATCCAGTCAAACAACACCTCTTAGTGGAAAAAAAACCCCTAATACTGAAATTTGAGCCATAATCTAATCTTCACTTGCCACATACAAAGCATGAGCTGTATAAACTTTTATGTACACATCTAAACACCACATAGAGTCTGTAAATTTCTCACGCAGAGCTATGACTTTTGTTCCATGTTCAAAATTAAAACAATCCCTCATCTGCAACTGTCAGTTGAATAAAAGCATTGATCTAAGAGGTCTGGGTATCAAAGCCAGAAAAACCTTCCTGGCTTTATTCCCAGTGCTATGCTAATATGTCTGCAAGGAGGTGGGGAAAGCTAAGGGGTTTTGGTTTGGGTAGGTTATTTTTTTTCCCTTTTGGGGATAAGGAGACTGTTTGTAGCATATGTCCTACATCTGGCAGTAGCCCACTGACAAACACGTGTAGCAGCAGGAACACAATTATCCTTGTTGCCCTTTTTAGAATTACTATGAGTGTTCTTCTAGACAGCGGAAACAAAACATGAAGGCAAAAGACACTGTTATAAAGTTTCCACAGTTCCTGGCACAAATCCACAAATTATATGCAGTAACACTCTCCCAAAAAATCTTTTGCTTCTTAAAGTGTAGTAGGGCTTGCATCACATTTCAGTTGCATACTTTACCAACACTGCATATAATGGTCAGTGCAGAGAAAAAACACTAACATGTAAAGAACGTAATTATGACTATTCGAAATCAAGCTTTTAATCAACCACAAAAAAAAACCCCATTTATTCTGAAAAGGGATATTTCTTTTTTTTTTTTTCTCATTTTAGCTGCTTTTCATTTTTAAATCCTAGATCCCTCCTTCCCTCCAATCCCCAGTCTTGGGCTGTTTCTAGACCACTGAGACCACATTGGTGTGTGTGCCAGATGAGCCACATAAGCATGTTCAGAAATCCAGAGCTGGGAATGGGAAGCACTGAGGTCTTTGTCTTTCTTGCTCTCGTGTGCATATTTGTAGGACAGTATAGTTACCTGTGAGTACACTTTTTGTGTGCTAGATAATCTTTAAAAATGACATCTAAAATACAGGGAAATACAAAATTATAATATTTTCATTAAATTGTATTCCTGAATGAATTTTACTTCTGCACATTCTTATTTAAATGTTTTTAGAGTCTCCTCCCTTTCAAAATGATTAATTTATTGAGATTAATTTCCAGATGTATTGGCAGACTCATATATATTTTTATTACTAAATGTAATTCAAAATAATAAAACTTCATATTTCAGACAGTTCCTGTATAATTAGCAACTGGCTCTTCAGTTTAAGAAGTATTATTTTTGTCTGTGTCATTGCCCCCTGTTTTAGATTGAGCCATGATAACCCTCCACTATGTTGCTTTATAGAAAAGAAACGTTCCCCCCAATGAGTTTCTCATTATGAGAACAGCTAGATTATTTTTATAAAGTGTGCATCTATATTTAATATTTACCTTCCTGCTCAGACGACTGAAAAGTGTGAGCAGCATAAAAACTTTCCTCATAGATAAGCCTTTGTAAATCTAAAGTTAAGACATTGACTTCGTTGTCCACATTTTAGCAGATTTTCTTCAGCATAAAAAGGAAACAAGGAGGTGACCAGTTATAACAGCTTTTTACTGTCTGCATCTGTATGACCAGTATAAAAACTGGGGAAGATGAGAATGGTTTTGAACTTTGGAGCAAAAATATATTAATTGCCTTCATCCTTCTTTTCTCTGATCATCTTCCCATAACTCTCTACCCTATTTTGGAAGTCCGTTTATGTTGACTGGCTGGGGCATTGGGGGCAAGGGAAGCAGTTCTCCACATAAGGCCAGGAGGGAAAGGTGAAGGCTGTTTGTGGTATGTGCTTTGAAAAGATAAAGCACCTCAGTATTTGCCCTGGTTACCTTAGAGGAATGATTCTTAAACGATATATACATATATATTTTACTATCACTGCCCAGAAAGTTCCAACTGCAACCACAATTGAAAATCATTATTCCTGGACATAAGAAGACTTGCACGTACTGGTTTTCATACCAGAGTTCCATATCTGAGTAATTTCCAAGTTTTAAATGAAATTAAAACAGTTTTAGTTCAGTAAATCAGCATCAGTGAATTAACACAGAAATAACCACAATGACACGGGCAGTTAGTACTAGGCTTAATAGTGTTCTTTGTGAAGGAAGGTAAGTATTATTACATTTATTTTAAAGGTGGTAAACCCAAGGGTAGATACCCTAATAACCCATTTGATGATGCTGCCAAGAGCTTCAGCCAGAGCTGGGATCAGGATGTGAAACCGCTCTCTCCTAGCCCCATTGCTCATTGCCTGCAGTACAGATATTGGCTTCCAGTGTTTGATCCAGGAGTCTAAAAACAGGCAGACGGTGGAACCAGAGCTTGAACTGACCATTAGTCTCCAGGGGAATATGACAAAACCTATGTGTCAGTGGAAACATGGCACGCTGTATTTTCTCCTGTACCTCCCGCACAACCTGTACAGTCCCCATGCCTGCCAAAACCTGCCACTGGGCACCCTCCCCACTTGTCTGGCAGGATATGGCAAAAATCCCACATTTCATAGTGATGTTCATTCCTGTCAGCTAGCTGGGATGTAACCCAAGTCTTGGGATTTTTTTCACAGAAATCTTAAAGAATGGTTCTGTCCTGCTGCCTCTGTCCATGATGGCAGCCGTACTCCCAGGGAGGCCATACTGATAGCCTCTTCTCCTTGAAATACCATCACTGAAATAACAGTTCTTGTGTCCTTTTTGACTCCTCTTTGGTCCTTTTTGTAACAGTTTAACTGGATGCAAAGAACTGGCCAAATGAGACAGAAAATTCTCAATTCCTTTAAACGTTCTATACTTATATATTCTATATATTCACAAAAGCTTAGACTACCACGACAAAGCATGAAAGCACAAGTGAAATACAGCAGCTATACTAGGTGGGTCTCATTACAGAAAGAAATAATATTTAAATGAAATTAGACAGAGATCTCGGGTACAGAGAAGATAAATATTTAATTTGGAATTTCACCAAGACACTAGGGCTAACACCTTTAATTTGGCACATGCAAGATTTTTAAACAACAACAAATTTTATGAGGACCTCAGATTTCACCTCCCCTTTAAATGACTGGTTCACCAGTGGAAAAATATGGTGAGAGGCTGATTCTTTATTAGTTCAGGTGGGAATTTGGCCTTTGTTTTTTATTTCATTAACAGAATCACAACACTCATGCATAGAAGTTGGTGGTAATTTGTTCCTGAAAGTTTTACTGGGAATTCATTGCAAGAACCAATTAAGCTGAATACATCTTACCTATGAAGTGAATTCAAAAAGAAATTACACAAATCTCACAGAAGTTTATTAATTTTTGTAGGAAAATTAAAAATAATCTGCTTTTTTAAACTCTCCTGCAGAACTTAAAAAAACCCAGACACTAAAAACCCAAACAAAAAATGTCAAAGGGAAGAGAGTGAATAAATAGTTTGAATACAGTAAACATCCTGTGTAAAAACTGCTTACTAGTTAGAATTTATTTATAGTAAATGTTTTTGTAGAGGGCGATGATGTCTCTTCTGTTTTTTTAGTGGGAATACTGCCATTAGCAGAAATCAGAATAAATCCAGTAAGTGATAAAAACTCTCTCAGATACAGAGATCCTTAACACTGTGACACATTATCAATTTAGGCACAGTGGGTTTTAGACAGATAATTTGCAAATTTTGCCTAACCAGCTTCACTGGTGCTGCAAAGAAGACTAAGAGAGAAACATTGTTTTTAAACCAGCAGTGCAACCTCTGTCAAAGAAATCTTTTCAGGCACTAATGCAAGAGTTTTATATGTTCACTATCTTATCTGTGTAGTCAAATGAGATAAGAAGTAAAATGTACACAATCAATTTTATAGTGTATGGCCTGCAAGGAGTTTTAGGAGGAAGCTCACACATTTCTCATTAAACCTGGTTGTGAATATATCTTCCAGGTAGTGTGATTTTTTTGAGTATTGTGAGAAGTTGAACGCCGGAAAAAATGAGCTTGAAGAGTTTCAACAATCAGCAATGGCAAGATTTTCAACGTGCCAGATGTGCATGTGTGAACATCTACGCTAGACAACTAAGTAATAAATCAGCATCCTCCTCTATTTATGGCACTGATTAAAACTTGGAGCCAAGTTTTTCCCAGCAACATAAGATAAAGCCACTTTTCTAGGGGGGACCATCCAGATGGTGATTTATAAACTATAAAGAGAGTGATGTCATTTGGAAAACTTAACCATGTCCCAGATAATGCAATGGTTCTGGTATGGAATGATAACTGCAAGAACAAGTTCTAGTTCAACTTAAGACATAATTTCACTATATGATTATGCAACTGAGATGACATAGGAAATAATAATCTGAATCTCATTTGTACAAATTCCTGATTTCCCCATCAGCAGTAGTTGAGTACCATGATGTCAGACCAGCATAAGTGATTGAGAACCTGACCAAGCACATCCACAGTGGCCCAATGCCAGGCTCAGGAGGAGGAGGAGAAGTTGCCCATGGCTGCACCAGCCTTGCACAGTACCAGAGATTTGCCTTCCTTGCTTCTATTTCCTCTCTTCTTATCCTATACATCCCCAAACATCTTCTGATCTATATCATTTTTCTTTATATCTGAACTCAGAACACAGTTTTTGGAAGTTGTAAAATGTAATCATGAGTCACTGGGTTAAAGCAACAATGAAGAACACAACAATATGCAGTATGTGCATTTCAACATGTTTCTTTGTTCAATAATAATATGAATAATTAAATATTTCATTTATGCTCAATATATTGAATAAACACATTATTGAGAGGAGGTGTACAAGACCAGACAGAAAAGGGAGCATAGAAAAATATTAAATTTTCTAATAGCTCAGCAAAGTTTTAAGAACTGCCTGTTGACTTCTTTTTTTTTCTCTCAAAGTGGTAACTAGAATCTGGTGAACACAAAAATATACTAGATATTATTTGAGAATGGAAGGGTTAAAAAGTACCACAGCAGCAAACAAATTCAAATAGCCCAATTTGAAAAGTGTCACATATTTAGTGGTTATATCTACATTATCATTAGAGTATAATGACTAGCTTCCCTGACATAGAAATCTGACTAAATTAGCCACAGTGAATTAAATTCAGTGACAAAAGTCACTAACTTAAATGGGACAAGAATTATATTTTGTATGTGCAGAGCAGGTGGCAAAAGAGGTTCAGCTTCTCTCTATAATCCTCCTTAAAACATGGTACTGAGTAAGCAGATATATTTCTCATTTCAGCATACCTGGTTCTTAAAAGGAGACTTTCGCTCTTCAGAAAGTTGATAGTATATAATTTCCTCTCATTTAGACAGATTGCTTGGAGAAGCATGCTAGCAATAAAGATAAGCTTTATTTATCATAATTATAGTGACTTGTTCTTTTAATTAATTTTCCAGTTTACGCTAATGTTTTTATATTAAACAATTTACATTACTGCTTAGTGGAAATAATATTGATATTACTCTTATTTAAAAAAATCTCTATTTATGGTATAAACATACATAACTGTATAATACAATTTAGGAAATCTGTTTTGTGTACTATAGCAGAAATTAGCTTATCAAATGTGTTGTATTTGGTAGACACTAAAGGGTATTAGAAGCATCATGTCTCTTTCTCATCAACTTATCAAATTGTTGCCTGACTGGCATTTGCTGATTGTACACTATCTTCTTTATACATTTTCTTACACTTTAGTACCTGGCTCTGTCAGAAAATTATGGCATTTTTAAATTAACATCCATCCATCTTTAAATTACTTCCATTCATAATTCCTTTGAGCCAGAGCCAAAATAAATTCCAAGGAGCCAAGAAGGGGAAGAGCTTACAAAAAAAGTGAGGATTAATGTTGCTTAAATGCACATTTTTCTTAATATCTCAAAGTTCCCTTGCCAATCTTGCTTAGATGTTTACTGTTCTTCTGCCAAGTTGTTGACAATTGTGATTTCTAAATTGATTTCATTGTTATAACAAGCAGATGAATGAAAATGAAATTTATATACTATATAACCAGTACCACTACTGAATCACAGAATCATTAAGGCTGGAAAAGACCTCAAGGATCATCAAGTCCAACTGTCAACCCACACCACCTCACTCACTAAACCATGTCCCTAAGCACCACATCTACACTTTTCTTGAACACCTCCAGGGATGGTGACTCCATCACTTCCCTGGGCAGCCTGTTCCAATGCCTGATCACTCTTTCAGTGAAAAAAATTTTTCTAATATCCAGCCTAAACCTCCCCTGGTGCAACCTGAGGCAGTTTCCTCTTGTGCTATCTCTTGTTACTTTAGAGAAAAGGCCAGCACCCACCTCACTACAACCTCCTTAAGGTCTCCTCTCAGCCTCCTCTTCTCTAGACTAAACAACCCCAGCTCCCTCAGCCGCTCCTCATAAGACCTGTGCTCCAGACCTTTCACCAGCTTCATTGCCCTTCTCTGCACCTGCTCCAGCACCTCAATGTCCTTCTTGTGGTGAGGGGCCCAAAACTGAACACAGTATCCAAGGTGTGGCCTCACCAGTGCCGAGTACAGGGGCACAATCACTTCCCTAATCCTGATGGCCACACTATTTCTGATGCAGGCCAGGATGCTGTTGGCCTTCTTGGTCACCTGGGCACACTGTTGGCTCATGTTCAGCCAGCTGTCAACCAGCACCCCCAGGTCCCTCTCTTCTGCGCAGCTTTCCAGACACTCACCCCCAAGCCTGTAGCATTGCAGGGGGTTGTTGTGACCAAGGTGCAGGACCCGGCACTTGGCTTTATTGAACCTCATACAATTGGCCTCAGCCCATCAGTCCAGCCTGTCCAGATCCCTCTGCAAAGCCTTTGTACCCTCA
>VZTO01008905.1:6979-18399 GCA_013400615.1 Syrrhaptes paradoxus | reverse complement strand
CCGTACTTAAACAGTAAGGTAAAAGAGCTGGTTTAGTTCTGAATAATAATTTTTTTTTCTTCAGCTTAATGTATCATACAGTAGCTTTGAACACTCAGGAAATGCAGTAGTGTCCTACAGTACACTATTTGCAAAACCACCGGCTGTTAAGAAAATTAACCTGCAGATTTCTAAGGGGGAGGGGGGCAGAGGGAATTGGTGCAATTTCCATGACAGTGACATGGGTATGCTGTTATCAGACAATTGGAAGTTTATCACGCTTAACCCCTGAGTTCTAAATAAATTTCAAAATTCAAAATTTGTAAACCTGTGTTTCTGTTGATTCATGACTCCTCAGAGCAAGTATTCCTTTGCAGAATCATAATTTTCATGGTTATGTGATGAGCAAATTGCTAGTATAATTAGTACTTGGGTAATAGATGTTAAAACTACATGTATAAAATTAAAGGTTTTTTCATAGTTCTGAAGAGTTTCATAGATTTAAAGTGTTTAGATATCTTTCTGGTCCCCTCAGTTACAAATATGCACAATTGTCGGAAGCAAACAAGTACTAAAAAAGGATGGTGTTCCTGAACAGCCTTGAAAGGGATATTTCTAAGACTTCAGGTGTCCAGTAATACTCCCTTTTACTTAGTAAGCTAGTCCTGTATCTGATGGTTCAAATTTTAAACTGAACCCCTGATTTAGCCATAAAAACTCGCAGATTCTTTACTAACTGTAAGCAATGAGAAAAGTCCTCCTGGGTTATGGTTTTTCACCATTTGAATGTAGGTGCTGAAGAAGTTGCTGATGGTCTCCAACATTAAATAGTCTGTGCATCCAGAAGGATAAGGACCCTGCTCCACAAGACCTGAAAGTCCTTTTCGGTTTTGAAGTTGAAGAAAGGAGGATTCACTGTCAAGATTTGCTACGCCATTACATTCAACAGCTGTGTTGAACACGGTATCTAGAAGCCATTTCCTAATTAACGGTAGTAAGTGTGGAAAATCGGTTTTCTGTCATTTTATTGCTGTATATTGTATTTCACAGCCGTAAATTACAGCAGTGGCTATTTGGGGTTTTTTCACCTTTTCTTGTTTTTACTGTTCCTGTTGAAAGGGGTTTCCCAACACCTGCCTAAATCTGTTGGTTTATGTGATAGATAAAAGGGACAAAGAAATTAATGAGACAGGACAGTTAACTTTTCAGTCCATGGTTTGCGTCCCCAGTTGTGTTGTTAAGTCTCAAATGTTGCAGTATAATTTAAGACAGTAACAGCTACAGCAGAGTCAACAAAAGCACAATGTTAGTGTGTAGGTACTAATGAGAAATAGCAGGTTTCCCTAGCTGAAAACGAAGGCTGGAGGCTGTGGTGTAGACTTAATTTTAATAACTGAATAAGGAAAAAATAACAGGAACTCTCATTTTTTTTTNAAAGCTTTGAGTACATTACATCTAAAATGTAGGTTGTGGTGCAATCTCCATTCTATTGGAGAAAGGTCACCGAGATTAAAAAAAAGAAAAAAAAGATATTTCTCTCTGTCATCGCTATGTTACTGTCTTATGTTTACAGAATGCAAGATTTTCCTCCCATGCTACGTAGGAGGAGAATCAGATGCAAGATCATGATTGTTCTTAGATAAATGGAGTACTTCAACGTTTTATCCTATTGAACTTACGTATTCAGTTTTCAAGATGTTAATCATGTTTTGTAGCCTCACTTGTTGAGGTTAGAGTTGGAAAATTAAGTTAAAATTGCCCCTGAATTATGTACTGCAGTTCAGATTGGTGGAAGAAACAACTTGAGAGTTTTTAGATAAATTAAAATCTTACTGTACAATGCTGAAGTTACTGGTTTTCAGGATAGTTTTGTGAGATGGGTTCTTTGGAATACAGGCATGGATTAATGCTACTCCTTATTTATTTGTTGCCAATTTCTTTCCTTAACCAGAAGTTACTTTGAAGTTAAAAACAAATGCTGTTAATTTATTTAATTTTAATTCAACTTTAAAACTGCCTTTTCAGATGATAATTCATAGATAAGGCTTTTCTTCCCATGAAAAACATACTACTGGTATCCTATTTTGACTTAATAATAGAAAATCTCTATCTCCAAAATGACTATTACACAAAACCATAAGTAATACATAACTCAAGTCCTAGGATACTATAAACTCTTGTTACTCTGTCTACTAAACAATGGGATACTTGTTCTGCAGGTTAAGTGTCTCTTACATAAATAGTTCTCAGTTTTGATTGGTATCACCAAGCCTGAAAAATACCTAGAATCTTAATGCATTTGGCACAAAGGATTTAGTTTCTCTTTTTATACAGGGAAGAACTTCCCGCATTACCACGCTCAGTTGACATAGAATGTTTTCCAGAAGGGACACTCCATTTGAGTCAGCAGTATTTGTAGCAAACTACTTGAAATATGTAAATGATATATCAATATTGCACTAACATTTAAGCTGCTTTCAGATTTGTCAGAGCACTTAAATAATGAAAAATATTTGACTTGGAATAAATAACTATGACTTAACAAGAGAACTGTCTGAAAATACTTACCTAAAGTAGTCAAGTAACTGCTCCTCCGCTGTGTTTTCGTAACATAGCTCCATTTCATGCCAGTCATATCCCATACGAAGTCTTGTCTTTCCTGAGGGATATTAAGTAAGTAAGCAAACACAAACCAACAAGCTGCACCAGGGTCATCTTGGTGTACAGACCTGCAAAATGAAATTCTGTAAGTAGTGTGCAGGGTCTGGTGATGCTGGTAGGCAATTTGATGTGTGTTTCTGGAGGATTTGCTTCTCATCCCCCAGGAGCTTACTGCAGAACTGTATAAGTTACCCAAGAAACCTCTTCTCCAGCAATTTTATCTTGCTTCTAGACTAGCAAGACCAAACAGCTACTTAATTTTGAAAATTCCTTGTCAGTATCTTCTCCATTGGTTCTGAAGTCAGAGTCACTTCTGTACGTTCCTAATAACAAGATCAACTATGTATTCATGTAACTCTTGGGTTTACCTGAGAAGCCTTCACTTCTCTTTAGAGGTAAAATAAAATTACTAAATTATAATTATATTTGAATCTTATAGGTGTTATCACTGAGCAGAGTCTGAACCTTTGTATTTGGTAGACACAATGATCAGCCTGCTCGCATGGGCTCTGGAAACATGCTTTTGATGTGGAAGAACTTTTAATAAGTATATAACCTTGCACTTTTTAATGCATTAATCTATTTAATTGAGTATAGGCCCTACACAATCCTCATTATTTTCATTTTTTACAGCTTTTCTCTTTATAGGTATTTATCTTTACAGCATTTAAGAGTTAGAGGACTACTGGTGCCAAAAAACATAGCTTGACAATTACTAGAAATTGGTAATTATGGCATATTACTAAACCAGGCAATTCCACTCCTTTCCCTAGCCACATGTCCTCCTCCTTCTTCCCCTGAAGTAATTATAACAACTGTGTGTCCACACAATAAAACAGATTACTTTTCTGATCTGATGGAAAATTATTTTGGCAGTTAGGTCTTCCTGTGGATAAGGTGAAAGCCAACCTAGTGGCTGCAAAATTGTCAAATCTTACACAAGAGAAGAAGTGGAAGCACATGACATCCGAAAAACAGATTACCCTCTTCTGCAGGCACTGCACTTGCAGCAGATCAGGAATAAAGTGAAACTTCTCTTTTCCTTAGCCTCCTTTTGTCCCTTTGAAAATCCTAGGATGAAAGTGATTAATGGGCCTGCTACTATTCAGAACTAAGATGAAAACGGGATATGCCACTGATGAAAAATCTACATTATTGCTAAGGAATAAAGCAACAACAAAATCTCAACAGCTTAAAGACATCTTGCGAATTTATGCAATTTATTTCTTTTATATTCTTGATCTAATCTTGTCTTGGTTTGATTCTGCATCTTTAGATGGCGTTTTCTGCAGGTGCGTCAGGCGTGAGTTTATCAGAAGATGTCCATTCCACAGACTTTTAAAACTCAGTGCCCTTCCTTAACCTGGCAGGCAGGAGTGAAAAGGTAGTTGGCACAATTCCTCTGAGAAGTCAGGAGTCCTCCACTCTCCTGAGATGCAGGCTCCTGGAACAGCAGGTTATGGCTGCTATGCCACTGGAGTAATAAGGGACGGTTAATGTGAACTTCTGTGGGAGAAGGGGACAAGATGGAAAGCTAAAAAAGGACGAGGGACACAGAAAAAGAAAATCAAGCTCTTGTGTTATAGAGGCAGAAATTGTAAAGAAGCAGGCAGTCATAGTTCAGTATGTAGAAGAATGATATAGGGAAAAAAAGGGAGAGCAGAGGACAAAAATGGTGATATTTGAAAACATTATGGATAATGTAGGGAATGGAATATGAAATTATAGGGACTCTAATCAAGAAACATTTGACCTTTTGGGAAACTGGCTAGATATATCAGAAAATTATCTAATAAATGCAGTTTGAACATCAGTTGCATTTTTCCTGTAAATGTAGGGTAATGCAAACTCTGAATAAAAGTGGATTTTTAGATCAAATTCATGAATATTTACAGAAACAATTTTAGTAGGAAGTGCAATTTTCATTATTTGCCCTCGATGTTTTTTATATGGGAGTCATAATCATGTATTTGATCAGATCACTGCAAGGCAGTTACTGAATAATGAAGAGAACAGATTAAATTCCTCTTATCCCTAAAGTTTTGAATATTTGGGACCTAGGACTCTGATCCTTGTAGTCTCTGGCAAAACGTAGGTTGACTGGTACAGGATTGGGCTGCATTAGCCAAATACTAAAGCTTTCTTTTTTAAAAAACAAGCAGCTATTGTGTTGGCTATCTCTATACCTGAAACAGATTAGGAAGGGTTAACTGCAAAAGTGGTTTCTTCTATATTTTGCATAGGTAAAGGTCAACACCAAAATGAACAGCAAATTACAATATAACCAACTCTGTGTGAAATCTACCCACTCTGGGATTTTGGGCCTTTTGTTGCTGAGATTACTGAATAACTTAGAACAAAGAATAACTTAGAACAAAGAACACTAAGCTATCACAAAATTAAGAATAGAACTATATTTAAAGAAGAAAATACTAATATTCATATAAATTCTTTCTAGGAGTCTGCTAGTAGTATTTGTTTTCTTATTGTGCTTAAGGGATTGAATCCCTACAGCATTATGCACTGTACCAAAACACTTACTAAAAAAGTACTCTCTGCAAGCCAAGTTACTGAGACATGGGGAAAGGGAAAAAACGAATAAGACACAGGGATAATTCTCCAGCTGATCCTAGCCCCATTGATGACAAGGAGATAAAAATGTTGCACATATATATTAGGCAATTGCATTACACTTTAAAAAACAAAGATGTGATGACAGTAATAAAAGATACCTTGGGTAGTCCTGTCAGAATAAACTACTCAAAATTTAGGACTGGGGGATTCTGGTCACAATTTTCAGCTGCAGCGTAACACTTTAGTTCTTACAATACCCAGTTAAGACAGGGTGGGTAGTAATTCATTTGTGCTCTATGTATGTGAAGGGCAAATTGCTCCTTGCCTTTCATACCTGCTGTCCTCAGGAATGGGATTTGCAGCATAGATTAAGTTATGTCAGTAAATAGTATTTTAGTCCAAAATGTGGTAAGTGCCTTGTTTTTAACATTGCAAAGCTCTTTGTGATATGATAAAAGACTTCTCGAACATAAGGACAGTTAAAAGCTATGATTTTTTGCTAATATAGCTTTTCGTCCAGAGATAATTTTTCTTTATTACAGAGTAGAAGTCCTATTTGTACTGATTACAGTTAGCTTAAGACTACAAAGCTGATTTTTCCATCCAAAACCAGCTTGCAGTCTATGAAGTATGCTGGCATTCATAAGCATATGCCTTTTCCTATCTTCTGACCTTGAACGGGATTTTCTGGAACAGGGTTAAGGAACTGCACAGAATGGACTGAAATCAGTTTTATCTCCTTGTGATCACATCAGCACAGACAGTCAATACGTCCATGTTTATAGCTGAACACATGTCCATTGCTTAAACTTGATGTTCTTGCTGTCTTTGTGGCATACGGCATTAAGAAATGTATTTTAGGATAAACATATGTTTGGATCATGCAAAACAACATCTAGTAAAACAGAAATAGCAATGTTCCACTTAATGCTGTAGTGGCCTAAGTTAGCTCTGAAGAACTGCAGGAAAAAGAAACCTCTATCAGGTCTAAATGTCTACTTGATGCAATAAATCCTCTGCAGCCTAAACGGTGTTGCAAAATTGTATAGTACATAATTACTGACTTCCAGGGAAAACACACAGAGCAAGACTCGCCTGACTCAAATCTTATTTAAATTAAGTCAGCAGAGCAACACCAGCTTGCACAGCATCAGGAGCCCTTTAGAGCTGAGGTTGAATTTAGAGGACAAAAAGTCCAGGATTCGGTTTACATTGCTATACTTTTTCCATCTGTACTTTTGGTAGGCTAGTCTCCTTTCCTACTCAAAAACTGACACGTACTCAATTCTGTCATCAGCAAATTCCTGCAAAGCCAAGCAGTTTGTTCCCTTCTGTACCTGCCTCACAGGCCAAGGATACCCCTGCTGCCTCCTGTTGTTCCCTTTAAGCAAACCCCAGAAGTTTGTACGTTCACTTTAACATCGGCAACACTGCTGATGCCGCATACAAGTTGGAAGCTGATACCACATTGTTCTGAGTTTTTGTTTTCCCCCAGTTACCCATGTTCAAAGTTGAGGACACATCATAAAAACATACTGGAAGGTAAAGCCTGTAGGTAGTAGTATCCAGCATCACACTAAATAACATGGTTAAAATAAGTAGGCAGGCTTTCAGATGCACAGCCCTTCTGTAAGTCTAAAATAAGGAAATTTCAGAGGTAAATACAAACTGAGAACAATTGTTCAATAATTTAATTGTATCTGTATCAGGCCATCTCTGAAGGAAAAATCAGGTGCAGAGGTGATTGGATTCTTTTGCATCATCATAAAGTGCAGGTGTTAAAAGACAGAGATTGGTACTGCAACGTTTTCAGAATGCACAGTGAGCTCAGTAGGGAGGCAGATTATAACAAGCTATAAAATCAGTATCTCTATTAAATCCTTGGTTTTACATATCCACTAGGAGTATGAGTTTCATAGCTTTATCTTTATAAAAATACATTTGCTAGGTTTATCCTGAGTATGTGTTAGGTCTGAAATGCTACAGCTGGAACAGCTGCTTTATGAAAAGTGTTTCTGCAAGTTGCTTGATTTATTGATTGCGTGCGGGTTGCTTCTAGTGAGTGGTGCCTGTTTATTTCCACCTACACAGCTACCACAAAATTACCTGCTGCAAAGGAGGGAGTTTGTGCCAGTCCAGGACAGACTCCAAAAATGCTCCCACTTAAAATATACCGATGTTAATTCGGGCATGTATGCCACCAGACCACCAGTGCAGAAAAATCATATTATCTGACGACGTGTGGCAGAATAGGAGGCCCAGAGAAACACCGCCCTTCTCCAGGAGAGCCGCTGGTCACAAGGCGCAGGCAGGCCTCCTCACCCCGCAACCCTGCCGACCCCCCGCGGGCCTGGGGCAGAGCCCGACCCGCCCTTCCCGCCAGGCCGCACCACGCCTGAGGGGAGCCCGCAGCACCCTCCGCAGGGCACAGCCGCCACGAACTACATCCCGCAGGGACTCTGGACCTGCAGATCTCAAACCCTGCACCAACAGGGAGGCGGGAGTCAGCCCCCTGTCGCCCCGGTGGCGGTGACAGCCGGCCCGGAGGCCCGCTCCCACCGCGGAAGACAACGGGGCTGAGTCCCCGGCCGGAGGGCAGCCCGGTGCCGTCCCTCCCCGCCGCCGCCAGCCGAGCAAGGGCAGGGCAGCACTGGGGGAGCCCCGTGAAGGACACAGCGAGGCGTGTCCCCCGCGGCCCTCAAGGGCGGTACCGACAGCGGAACACCAAGGCCGACGTGCTCCCGCCGCCCCAGCCCGCCGCCACCGCCGCCTCCCCGTGCATGCGCGGCCGCCTGGTCGGCAGCGCGGGCATGTGACCGGGGAGGGCGGGGAGGAGGCGGGCGCGCGAGGTTGCGTCTCTGTGGCCCTGGACCGGCGACGCAGAGGGGCGGGGGGAATCCATCATGGCGTCTATGCAGGTGAGGAGCCTGCGGCGGAGCTGGGGCAGCGCCGGGCCGCGGGGGTGGGGGCTGAGCGGCGGCGGTGGTGGCCCAGAGCCGGGAGGAGCTGTTCTCCTGCGTGTGTGTGCGGTGGTGCGCTCCGGAGAGTGCTGCGGGCGGAACAGCCGCTGGGGCAGTGGCTGAGGGCGACGGTTGCGCGGCAGTTCCAGCGCGGCCGCGGGGGGTACGGGGGGCCGGTAGCCGCTCGGCGGGGCCCGGGAGCTCAGGGGGAGGCAGGGTATGGCCGAGATTGAGGTGAGACACGCGGGAGCAGGCTGTGAGGGGTGAGGCCGGGCCTCGGCTGCGGCGGGAGAGGGAGGAGGGAGCCGCAAGTGAGAGCGGGCGGGGGAGGAGGCGGGAGGCACCGGGCGCTGGGCGTGCGAGTTGCCTCGGGGAAAGGTTTGGCGGCGATGTCCCCTTCCCTGGGGAGGCGGGGGGAAGGTGAAGGGATTCCTCTCCTCGTCGGCACGGTTTGAGGGGACCACGGCTTCGCTGCCCGCCGTGGGGGGTGGCGGGCGCGTCCCCCTCCCCTGCCGATGTGGCCACAGTGTGGCGGGGGGGGGGGGGGGTGTCAGGGAGACCCCCTCGGTGGTACCTTGAGGACAGTGTCGAAGGATGTGACCAACAGCTGCGTCTTCCCCGGCGTTTCTGGGGTTACGGCACTGTAATGCTCGGGCCCAGGGGGGCTGGAGCAGAGGAGTTTTGTCCCGAGCCGTGTGCCCGTGGGCTCCTCTTTCTCTCCGTGAAGTGAGGTTTGTGGTGTGGTGTCAGTCCTGGGGACAGATAACGTCTGGTTTGACTTGGTTGGATGGGATTGCTGTAGGTACAGTAGCATAAAATAGCCTGCTGCTTGGCAGGTATTTCCAGCTGAATTATTTATTCAAACCTTCTCCGAAGGAGTTCTTAAATAGTAGCTGCAGAAATGGCTCTGTAAGAATGGATCCCTTTCCCTGTGTGCTGCTCCGAGTGGGTGGTGATTTATTGTGACTGGGGCAGGAGAAAAGATCACTGGGTTTTGTGTCGGTGGCTCCTGTCTTTATTTCACCAGTAATTGCTTAGCTTTTCCTTGCATTTTTACAGATTTTACTTGCGGTTTTAGATCTGGATGATCTTGCACTTGTATTTTCTTTTTCAAACTGCTGCTTTCTCTTTCTTGTTTTCATTTTGTTCCAGTTTAGCTTGTATTTTTTGTCACTAGTAATGGAACAGCTGAGAAAGAGTGTACAAACTGAATGAAATTAGTTTAATTGCCCTGATAGCCTGGATTTAGCATAGCTAAAAAGAGTTAAAATGTCAAAGCATTGAACTTTATGGGATAAAAATTCTGCTCATGAAGTTTACAAGTGTAAAATCAGCATAGTGTAGCTTTCTGAGTTATTGAAATTATATCAAGAACTTGAATGTGCTGTACAGAATGTTCTTCATTGAGCAGTAGTTTAGACAGTCTGATTTGCCTTCATTTTATCAGCTCAGTCTGGTAAACGTGTTTTTGTAATGCTCTTCTTTTAACGTTCCGACCTCCACAAGAATAACTGCAAAATAGAGGCAATAATTTATTAAGTAGTATCTTTTATAAAACTGTTACAACTATAGGGAAATGCCAGTTGTGAAACATGAAGGAGGCACTCTGTGGGATTTTGTAAACCTGTGATGTGTTGCTGTCTTTGGCCGAGTAAATGACCTACAATATGCCTCACGCTTGTTCCTCTGTAAAGAGGAAATTATGATTACAAATTAAATGAGGTTCCTTAGGATACGTGAGTGGCAAATGTTGCCTGAAAGTAAGATATGTGTGGAGGTAGCACTCACTTCCTTAAAGTACAGCTATGGTAAGTCTAATGTTGTAATTGCTTTCATTTTATAAATACCAGCTGTAAGATTACACTTTTTTTTTTTTTTAATGGTGGTGTTGTCTTTTGATGAGAGATTCAAGGAAATTTATGGAATTGTCTGGGATTTTTTTTTAATTTTAAATAAACAGCAAGCATAAATGAAAAATTAGGAAGAACTGTAAAATTGGTAAGTTTCTTAATAATGGATGCCTTCTCAGGTGAGCAAGATTTCGAGGCTCTGAGTTCTTCTATTCGTTAACATTTAAATCTTCAGTGCAAAAAAAATTACAAAGGAATCTGTTGTATATGGTTTTAAGTGTTTTTTTGGTTCAGGATAATTTAATATTCAAGTTACCTAACACAAAAAGGAGACATCCTTTTTTTATAATGTACAGTGTTTTAAAATACCTAATGTTTAACTGAAACGTTTGTGCAACTCATTGCAGTCTCTAACTATACCAGTAGTCTATCACTGTATCATTATGGCATTAGAGTTGGGGTTGTTCAGCTTAAAGACTCTGAAGAGACTTGCTTGTGGCCTTTCAGATCTGACCCCCCAAAGGAGGCTTATAAAAAAGATGGGGATAAACTTTCTAACAGGGCCTGTAGCAATAGGACAAGGGGTAATGGTTTTAAACTAAAAGAGGAGAGGTTTAGACTAGATATAAGGAAGAAATATTTTACGCTTAGGGTGGTGAAAACACCGGAACAGGTTGCTCAGGGAGGTGGTAGATGCCCCATCCCTGGAAACATTCAAGGTTAGGTTGGATGGGGCTCTGGGCAGCCTGATCTAGTGGAAGATGACCCTGTTTACTTCAGGGGGTTGGACTAGATGGCCTCCATGGTCCCTTCCCACTCAAACTATTCTATGTTTCTCTGATTCTATTTATGTTTCTGGTAAGAATTATATGATGGTACATTAAATAAGATTTAATCACTTCTTAAAATGTCATAATTTTATACAGAAATATAGGATTCCCTAGGTTAATTACATCTTATTTTTACAGATCTACTGAAATTTTTCTGATTAACTTAAAGCTAGAGTTATCTGATCAGCCTGTTGTAAGTTACCTTACAAGGGAAGTTTTGAAAGTGTGACAAATCACCTCTTTTCTGCCAATGGCAATGAACATCAGCCTTTAAGAGCTATTGTGGTTCAGTTGATGCATAGCAACTTGTAAAACTGGGGAGTTTGAGCCCTTATATATATAGTTTAAATTTATTGTGATCTTCATCTGTCTGGATAATTTTTAATGGTAGTTTTCTGTAATGCTTTTCTTCTAGAATAATAGAAGCCAATGCTGACAAGATCCTGTTGTTTTCTAACCACTGTGTTGTCCAAAGTGGTGGCTAAATTCCTGGATTCTTTTAAACCTGGTTTGCATAACTTTAAGCAAATTATATATATATATATATATATATATATATTTTTCAT
>VZTO01008898.1:2070-33253 GCA_013400615.1 Syrrhaptes paradoxus | reverse complement strand
TGATTCTGTGATTCAGTGATTCATTGAAAGTCCTAAGTGGGTAACCTCATAACTTTAACATACCTTAGTTTATAATGAATTAATTTTACTAATTAATTTTAAATGAATTTTTTGTCATGTTTGATCAGTTGTTGATCACATGAAAAGGCAATACATGCTTTTGTAGTTCTTCTTTACTCAATACTTTTGTGAATGTTGCTGTTTCAGTCAGTCAGGATTGATTTCTTCAGAGTATTGAATCTCAATGTCTTTCGTCAAACTATGGTTCTCATTCAGATGGAATCATGTAGATTCTCTTCCTTTTGTCACACAGCAGTTACACCATTGTTTACTGCACCGTTCACTCTACAATTTTTTCTAGTACATAATTCAGATTTCTTCAGAAACTACCACAGTGCATGAAGTGTACAAGCAACCTTCTGCAGTAATCTAAATAATGATTACTTTCTTTCCTCATGAAGTAAATCCATATCCTTCAAGTTATGGAAGGATAATATCTTGGCCTGCTCAAAAAAATAAAAAGATCTGTCAGAGGAAAAAAAGGTTTCATAACGAAACTGTGAGTGTGTGTTTTTCTTCTCTAGTAGCATGCAAGATTGATCTGGTGTTAACCATCACTAGTATACACATTTCCGACAAGCCTGTAAGCAGAGAAGTTAGCAGTTGATGTCTTGAACTGTTATCTGATTTTTCACCCTAACTAAAAAAAAGTGCTGTGATCAGGAATTTCTATATTTACATAAGTCCTTGTTATATGGCAGAGAGCATCCGTTACTACCCTCTTACTCTACCAATATGCCTAACACTATAATGTAAAATAGTATTAAGATAACTTCTTTCACAATCTACTTTCAATTTTTCTGAACACATTGATGAGAAAAGAATCAACTCTATGGATGTTCACACACTATGTTAGTAATAGCTGCTTCACATGAGAGGAAATAAAAGCCTTGGCAAAAGACAGTTATCACGTGAGCCTGCTGATTTACAACACTTAGGAAAGGAACACTTGTCTTTTGCAGCATTGCAAGTGCTTGTGTCCATGGAACGAGATATTTTAGTGCAGTGTGTTCTCTAAAAGTGTTTGAAGAACTCCTGTTCCCTCACCAAACGTAATTATTCCTGCAAGTATCACAAGAGCAATTCCCACACAACAGTCATCTTTTTTCAATTGAAGTCATTAGCAAAAATACGCCAAACACTTCAGAGAGTGTATTGTTCCAGAAAGAAGACTCCATGCCATAACTAGATAGTTAAAATATGCCTTACAGAAATTAAAAGAAAATTTGGCTTGGGCATTACCTCACTGAAGCAAAAGGGATAATACCAGACTAAATGTCAAAAGAACCTGTCTCAGTGCTCTTAGTTGACGTGATCCACCCAACAGTGTGTGAGCAAAGACAGTACAATATCAGGTATACCTCAAAATCAAAATTAGCCAAGTAAACAAACCAACCAAGTAATAAAGTGTTATTCTAGATTTTGTACTGCATGCACACTTGTGGCTTTTTGTGAGACTTTTAATGGAGTCGTGATTTCTTCTGTTTCATTTTGCTTATTATTTTTGAAACAAATCATAGCACTTCTCTATACTCTCCCTTCTGCCTTTGTCTCCTCTCTTCTCTTTTAGACCTTTCTAGACCTAGAAAAAGGGCAGCTGTACCTGTTACATTTAATAAAGGTATTTTTAAGAAACACTTGCTTACAGTGTGTTAGCACAGTAAACATCAGCCTCTGTACATAAGGTTTTTAAATGTGTTTTTAAGGTATTAAGTGAGTATATAATAATATTAATTTCAAGGGTGTTTTTTTCCAGTCACTGTAACTAAACCAAGGTAATTATGCTCTTGTATTTTTCCATTTATTCACAGTTTTGAAAAAAATTCTATGCACCAATACATAATAAAGTAATAGAATTACTAGAATGACTTGTATTACATTATACCATGTTCAACAATTTACATGTTAATGCATTAATATAATTATATATAATAAGCAATCATGGCTCCTTCTTCATTTGAAACAGATTTTGCTAGTGTAGGCTAGGTCAGTACCAAACAGACATGACAACCTAAGTTTTTACAGCTTCCCATGGAAAGCAAAGTCCAAAACCAGATTTCTTTCAGATCAAATCAAAATATTTCCTTTTTTTTTTTTCCTTTTTCATAAACAAAATAGAGCGGCTAACTTAGTTGGTCCCCAGGATTCCCAAGGACATGGGTAAGTTCCCTGCTCTGTCTGATAGCACTTGGAAACCCTTGCCTCTCAGGTACACCCAGACTCCCAGCTGCAAAGCCTGAGGTTTGAGCTCTAAACCACCTTCCCAAAACAAGGCTCCTGGCCTCCAGGTCTGCAGTCCGGCTCTGGGCTTCCAGTAACCTGTTGAGCCAGCTACCAGAAAACTGTTTCTCTAGTTTTACTGTCTGCCTGCCCTTATTTAGACAAAGGTTTATCAAGAATCAGTGCAGCGGAACATGTTAGTCGATTAGAATCATTTTTAGTATTCTGTGACCATGAAACTTTCCCCTGGTAGATCTCTAGCGAGTCCAACTGTCAGTGAAATATAGGAGAGGACTGAGTTGATAGAGATCCTGAGAGAGACACCAAGAAGTATGATAAACTAATACGCTATGTGCCTATGTAAGCAGCTTCTCTATTTTTAGAATAAACTTTGCATTGCATTGATGTACTCCCTACTCTGGTTTTCCACCCTCCTTCACTATTAATGTAAAATTTAACTTACTTATTGAGAATAACAGTTGTTTTTTATATCCAATTAAAAGTAGCCAAAAAGGAGGATATTGTGACATTTATTTAAAAAAATATATAATTATCTTCCTAAAAGTGCTCTTGTAAGAACTGGTGTGATACACTTTTTTTTTTTTTTTTTTGTAAAAGATTTCTGTTGGCTGTCATAAGCATAACAGTACAAAGCAGGCAAGGACAAAAAGCAGAATAAGAAAGTGTATGAGAGCTGCAGAAACTGCAGAAGTGAAGATGCTCCAGCGGCAGAACTGATGAACCATACACAAGTGTACACCGCCTCCGCATCTTATATAATTCACAAAACAAAAGGTCTGAGAAGAGCAGTAACCTTCCTGAGGAGTGGGTGTTCAATATATATGCCTTTCCAAGAGTGTTCGCAACAGACTGAGTATTAACAACGCAGGTGAGGCACAGAGAGTAAAAGAAAACAAAGATAATTAGAGTCATGCCACGGAAAATAATTTTTTAAAAAGTCTGCGGACACTCTCCCAACTTAGTTCTTGAAAGACAAGGTTAGAGTAACTGAAGAACCTGTCCTTGGGATGTCGTTTGTCTTAGTGGCTTATTAATATGATTCATCCAGCTCTTAGTCATGCCAGTGTATAACTGATCCTCTCATGCACTTTTTAAAAGCAGAATGGCACAAGTCTGCTTTGCATTTCTCCTGGAAACTTCTGTCTCTTCTGATGCCTAAAAAAGTCCTTCATAGCATCAAGGATGCTGGTACCCTGTGACTGCTACTTATTATACCGAGTACGATGTATTGTTTTGCTGTTACTTTGCTCTCACCTCCCCTACTTGTTCGCTGCATTGACATGTTTTTTTATTATGCACCAAGACATCTTTGAGTCAGCAGATGCCTTTTTAAACAGACGAGTACAGGACCTCACACAACAACAGCTCTGCAACCCCCGCAATCAACAGCATTTGCGAGGGAGAGGAGACAGTTGCTGCAGGTCCCACGTCTGTGTATTGTATCGTCTGCACATTGCCACCACAAGAAGTTTGTGTGACGAAAGGCAGCCAAAAGTTCTGCAAAATGTTGTATAGAACTGTCACAGCATGCTTTTGTGGGAATCAACATTCCAAGAAAATATCTTTGGGATGTTAGAAGTATCAGCGGGAAGTCCTGTTGTTTTCAGGTGTGCTGAAGGACTCTCCATAAGGATCATCAGAGGCATTAAGCAGCTAAACAAGAGCTGATCGAAGCAGTCAGCTTGGCTTCACCAAGGGGAAGTTGTGCTGAGTAACCTGATGACCTTCTACAATGAAATTACTGGGCTGTTAAACAAGGAGAAAGCAGCAGATATTGTCTACATGGACTTCTGTAGGGCCTTTGACACTGTTTCCCAGAAGATACTCATAAAGAAGCTGTTGACATACTGAACAAGCAAATGGTGAGGTCTGTCGAGAACCAGTTGAACAGCCAGGCCCAGAGGGTGTTGATCAGTGGCAGGAAGTCTAGTTGGAGGTCAATAACGAGCAGTGTACCCCAGAGGCCAATTCTGGACCCAGTCCATCTTCATTCATGGTTTGGTGATGGGGCAGAGTGCACCCTCAAGAAGCTTGCAGACAATGGCTGATACACCAGAGGGTCTTGCGGCCCTGCAGAGGGACCTGCAGAGGCTGGAGAATGGGCTGACAGGAACATCAATAGCTCAACAAGGGGAAGTGCCAAGTCCTTCCCCTGAGGAGGAACAGCCCCAGGCACCAGGACATGCTGGGACCACCCAGCTGGAAAGCAGCTTTACAGAAAGGGACCTGGCGGTCCTGATGGATATCAAGATGAACACAAGCCAGCGACTGACATACTGGAGAGAATGCAACAATGGGCCATGAAGATGATGAAGGGACTGGAGCATCTTTTCTGTGAGGAGAGGTTTAGAGAGCTGGTACTGATTAGCCTGGAGAAGAGAAGGCTCAGAGGGATCTTACCAAATTATAGAAATATCTGACAGCAGGGTGTAAAGAAGGCTGAGCCAGGCTCTTTCTAGTAGAGCTCAGTGGCAGGACAAGAGACAATGAGCACAAACTGAAACAAGCGATTCCCTCTGAACATCAGGAAACACTTCTTCACTGTGAAGGTGACCAAGTGCTGCCAAAGGTTGCTCAGATAGGCTGTAAAGCCTCCATCCTTGGAGACATTAACAAAATGTCCGGACATGGTCCTGGGCAAGTGGCTCTGGGTGACCATGGGTTATGAGGGGAGGTTGGACCAGATAACCTCCATAAGTCACTTCCAACCTCAACCATTTTGTGATTCTGTGAAGGTGTTCTAAACTTCCATGAAAATCAAGAAGTTTCTGTACCGTGCTTTGAAATTTCATGGGATTTTAGCAGTAACCTGAAAGACCTCAGTAGGAACAGAAGTCCTGTGAGACAATGAGCTTAGAAAAATGGGACCCAAGGAGCTAAGGTAACCTCAGAAAAATACCACGTGGCAGCTGCAAGAAGAGATTGATTCTAGAATTTGACAGGAATTTTTTCATTTTGCAATTTTTTTTCCCAATTTTATGGTCAAGAGCCTACACCTTGGGTTTGTTGGAATAATTTTTTCTTATTGAAGCTTGTTGGGTGCTGAGGCTGATTCCAAGTCACTCTGGAAAAACATAATGTAACCTACTTCTCGGGAAACAAATCAGTATGAAGTGATGTTGCGTTAAAGCAATGTTGCACACCAACGTTTCATGCAAGAAAATCCCAGGAACCGGGACTCACTTGCTGTCAGGTTCATTTGGTGGTAGGCAATGTCAAGTTTCAAGAAAAAAGGTCTTTCCTGGCAGACTTTGACCAGGACAAGTAAAGGAAATTAGCAACTACAGTGAAACGCGTCCCAGCGTTGTGTCTGCCTTGAGGGGTGATGGCGGCACTCTTCAGCAGGAGGGAAACGGCAGGAGGTGCCGTGGGACGGGCGTGTGACAGGCGTGAGGGTGTGGGGATGTGAGGGGGTGTGGGTTTGAGGGGGCGCGAGTGTGGATTTGGGTGGAGGGGCGGTTAGCGCCATAAGGGGGAATGGGCGTAAGGGGGTCTGAGGGGGTGTGGGAACGGGTGTGAAGGGGTTGGGGGGTGTGAGGGGGATGTGGGAACGGGCTTGAGGGAGTGCGAGGCAGCCGCTGGAGGGGTCTGAGTGTGTGTGCGGGTGGGTAGGTGTGAAATGGTGCGTGGGGGTGGCCGTGAGGGCTGAGGGGGTGTGTAAGTGGTTTGAGGGGGCGTGTGAGGGGGCGTGTGGCTGTGGCGGTTGGCGCGGGGGGTGGCGGCGTGAGGCGGTGTGAGGGGAGCGGGTGCGGCCTCCTCCCAGCTCCACTCCGCTCCCACGCGCCACCACTCCCCGGGGCGGGGCCGAGGCTGCCGCGTCCCCGCTCCTCCCCGCCGTCTCCCTCGGGGTGCGGGCTCCCGCCGCCGCGCCTCCTGGGCAGATCGGCCGTGGGGCGGGACGGGAGTGTTGCCGAAAGCAGGTCGTTGGGCGACACAAGCTGGACTTCCACGCTCTGGCGTTGTGTCGGGAGGAACGCGTCTCCCCTCGGCAAGGGCTGCCCGCGCGTCCCTCCGAGGCGGCGGGAGCGGATGGTGCCGGCGGCGTCAGGTAAAAAGGCTCCCCCCGCCTCGCCCTCCCCCGACACCCCTGCCTTGGCCTGTCCCCACACGAAGGGGACTGCGTGGGGTCTTTTTAAGGTTTTGCAGCGCGTTAGGGCGCCCAGAGTGCTGAGGAAGGGCCGGGGCCGGTGGCTGAAGGTCTGTGCGGGGGGTGTTTGTCTTGCAGAGCGGTTCTCCCGGGTTCAGACACCAGCCCCGTCCTTCTCGGTGAATTTTTAGGGGAAAAAAAAGCCCCTGACATGCTCACTCTTCTAGATTGTGTTTGTATTTTCCAGGTGTGGTCTCTGTAACTTCTCTGTAGAGAAGTTGCCTGCCCCTGGGTTTTTGGTGGTTTTTTTTTTCTTCTTCCCCCCCCAGAAAAAAAACTTTAGAGCTGTTAGGTGGCAAGGCAGGATGGTGTGAAACAGGACTGAGCAACAACAATGACCTTAATGTCGAGCCCCGGTGGAAACTCTCCTCTCCCCGTGCTCCTCCCCACCGTGCTCCAGCCACTCTGCCAGTCGTTATGGCTGCAGGAAACACCTCCCGGTGAGGAAGATGATGATAAATGCTGTGACAGAAAAAAGGTACTGAATGAGCGGGCTGGACCTCTCCAGACTTTCTTCAGAAGTTCAGGCACAAGAGATCCTCAACGGGTGAGAAATGTTCAGGTTCTGGCTGCCCTGCAGCTGACCTTGGACAGGAGCAAGGCTGCAGAGACAGGTGCTGTGGAAAGCTGCACTTTCGAGTTGCAGATTCCTAGCCTGGAAACAGGCTCGGTTTCCGAAATGGGACTTGATTCTAGCAATTTTGGTGGGTGGGGGGCAGGGCATGGATAGTTTTGTCTGTGTTAGAATGGTAAATTTTTATATCAAAACTTACTTTCATGGTAAATTTCAATGTGTTTAGGACAGTGTAGGAGATGAGAGTTATTAGAGGAGTCACAAAAATGTTTAAAGGCTCTTTAAGTGTGTAAGCACATCTCTTTTGCAGAGATGAGAATCAATGACTTGATTTTACTGGAATGATTCTAAACACTACTGTTAAAGCTTGTTTGTGTAACTCTGAGAGTGCCGAGGCACAGAGGGTAGAAAATCTTGCTTGAAAAAGGAAGGAACATATTGCAAGAACTTTCATTCATAGCACTCCCTGACTTAGTGATGTTTGTTTATATTTGTCTATACATTATAACATTGATGACATTTTTGCCCCACAGTTCAGTGATTATTTATACTGTTAGATGTTAAAAAACACTGAGAATTTTCCTAATAATTAAATGCTGTTTACAAATGAAGAAGCAAGGGTTGGAGGAACAAGTGCTAAAACTTTTAAGGTTTAGTGGCTTTTCCCACTAGGATGGCAGCAGGACCAGTATCAGAACAGGACTCCCAAGTTGTCACTGGTACATTTTCCAGCCTCATACCGGGATAGGACCCAGCACAAATTCACAGCAGCAGCTACCTGCTTCTTGGAAACAAATCATCAGCAGCTTCAAAAAACTGATTTTCATACTATGAGGCACTTTGTGCTACTTCATCTCAGAGCACTTTCCAGGACAAGAGAATAAAATTAAGCTCTTCCCAGATAGAGTGTTCCAGGAATATGATTTGTTACAAGAGCACCAGAAATTTGTGGATAAATATCAAGGACCAGCTCATGATTCAGTGACACAGTCTTGAGTTGTGTAGTTCCTCAGTCTTTAAACTGCTTTCTTGGCACAAGTTTATCTCCACAGCTGAAAAACAGTTGTGTCACTCCTGACATCTAAGTAACACATGTAGTGGTTCTGACAAAGCAGTTAATTATATTTAGGAATGTTTTATAATCCAAATATGTTTAGCATCAATTTGTAGTGAATTATCAAATAATTTACTCTTTCACGGAATGTGCCTGAACTTTAACTATTGGCTTAGACTACTAGTCTTTCTCTACCGTCACTCACATTAACAGTCCTGGTAAGCTCTGCAAAGACAGTGAATTTAACCAATTGGAGGCATTATATCGGATGTCAGAAAATGTCTGATTTTTAGCATTGACCTGCTGCATGATTTAAAGTAGCATGATTCTCTTTCTGTGCCTGTTGAATATTTTATGTTCTTTTGGCCATAAAACGTATTTATACAGATGAAGAGACTTGTTTAAGAAGTGCTGTATGCCATCACTTAGGTAAAGCAAGCAGTTAAGTATCAGAAAAGCTTTAGATAAATATGAAAGAAATGTAAAAACACCCTTCCAGGTAGGTTCAAACCAAGGGAGAACACAATCAAAATTCCAGCATGTGTGCTATCTAAATTATTTCTCTGTAGTTTGTTTCTGGAAACCTAAATGCACAAAGTAATTGGATACTTTTGTTATAAAAGACTTGGTAATAATCTTGAACATATTACTTGTCACAAATATGCATTTCATAAGAATGATTTTCATATCAATGAAAGCTGAGATGGACACTACTGAATCATGTACTTTCAGTATAATGGAACAAATCCTTAGAGTAATTTCAATGCAATTACTTTAAAAAAAGTTTTATCGAGACAGGGGAAGAAAGAACCCCAACAACTGGTCAAAAGAAGGTGACAGCACCACAGTGGTGCCCCTGTTCTCAGCAGTGATCAGAAGTGGTATGTTTACTCTCATGAGGATAAGCAGAGAAGTTCTGGGCCTTTTTCATCCTCCTTCATTGCTCAGAACCAGACTGCAGTCTCTGTGAGGGCCATGAGTCCAGAAATAAATGCTACCAAAGGTGAACTGGTTCATCTCATGCATTTGTTTTGTTTTTTTTTCTTGACATACCAAATATTCTGAGGTATTTTACCCATACACATGCCACATGTGACCATTATTACACCACGTCACCAAACGATGATTATACTGAATAATAGTTAAATACTTCATTAACACATTGCAATTATGAAGCCCCTTAGCTAACGGTTCTCATTGTGACTGATAAACCACTGAATGCCTTTTATGCGCTTGCTTACCCATGTGCAGGGGAAATCTTTAGAGGGAAATATAAAATCAATATTTAACAGTTGGCAGAGCAATATAATTTCAAGACAAGTTTAGATATGGACATGAAAATTACATTTGTTTATTTATATATCTAGAGAAGTAAAAATGTTTAATTAGTTTAACTGCAAATGAAATTAACAGAGACTCATTTTTATTTACCATTGAAAGCACTGGTAGTGTTCTGGTGAACAAGTAAAGAGCAGTCATTTAATTCTGTTTTGCTTTGATATTAGAGTTTTACTTTAAATTCAACATCAAAGGATGATATCAATGTAGTTTGTTTCAAAACTCCAACAAACAAAAAAAGTCAGTTGAAATACACATGACATTTTTATCACAGATTTCCTCTCTCCCGCCCCATTTCACTCCATAGAATGTCACAGCTTAGCAAAAGCACCTGTAGCCACAGTGCATGATATATAAATAAACAAATGTAATTTTCATGTCCATATCTAAACTTGTCTTGAAATTATATTGCTCTGCCAACTGTTAAATATTGATTTTATATTTCCCTCTAAAGATTTCCCCTGCACATGGGTAAGCAAGCGCATAAAAGGCATAAATAAAAGTAATTTAATTGTATTAGTTGCATGCATACAGGTATACTTTCATACAAGAGCTTCTGTTATTTATACCACATTAAGCTCTTAATTTTTTGTACGAAACCTCCAGATTTTCTTTAATGCTATCAAATGTTTCTTTTGTTTTAGAGCTGATACTGCCTGCCCAGGTACAGGATTCCTCTCAGCCCACTGATCCCCAGGATGAGTGGGACAGAACTTCGTTTATGCTGTTTCACTCACACTAGTATGTTTTCAAAGGAGCCTAAGGAAGGTAGTGTACTTCCACAAACATAACTGCTTTTATAAAGTACATTATTTTCCAGCCATTTAAGAGTTTCTTCTTAGATAAAAAAATTTACTATGCTTGCTTTTTCTCATTAATTTCTAGATGTTTAGCATTGTAATTTTCTGAGAAAGAATAAGTGAATGTGACAACACCTCATACCAATTAAAAAAATGCTGCAGGATACATTCAGTTCTTGCTTCTTGCTCTCATGAAAATCAGGAGTGGTACAACTGAAGCACAGCCACTTGGGTGTAATCAGTATAAAGCCATTAGAGCGTGGAGAAATAAACCTTTTTTGCAGCTTATCTGGCAGAGTGTGACAAAAGGGAGAACAGTCGGGGGAAAAAATGGTGACAGCCATGCTGTAAGCATCTATAGATATTCTATCCAAATATGATTTTTAGTTCTAAATGCATTTATTGAAGTCTAGGAGGTGGGAATTCCCTCCCCACCCCTTCATACTCTTCTGAAAGTACCAGGGGTGTTTACAGGAGCAGCTGTACAGTTAAATTATCTTTTTTCTTTTTTTTTCTGGGGGGCCTCTTAGCTTTCTTTGAGAAGCAGGTGTTCTTTCCAGCCATTAGCAAGGTGTAAGTGACACAAGTGTGATGACCGAAACAGTGGAGCTGGCAGCGGAGGGGAATTCCCTGATAAGAGCCGTCTATCAAAGCCGCCTTCGCCTCACCAGACTACTACTAGAGGGGGGCGCCTACATCAATGAGAGCAATGACAGAGGTGAAACCCCTTTAATGATTGCTTGTAGGACAAAACATGTGGACTCCCAGAGTGTCAGCAAGGCAAAGATGGTTAAATACCTCCTGGAAAACAAGGCTGATCCTAACATACAGGACAAATCTGGAAAGACAGCCTTGATGCATGCTTGTTTGGAAAAAGCAGGCCCTGAAGTGGTATCTCTGCTGCTGAAAAGTGGAGCTGACCCAAGCCTGCAAGATCACTCCAACTGCTCTGCACTTGTGTATGCAATAAACTCTGAAGACAGAGCGACCCTGAAAGTTCTTCTTAGTGCCTGCAGGGCACGAGGAAAAGACGTCATCATCATCACAATGGACAAGTCCCCATCTGGAAAGCAGAAAACAAAGCAGTACCTAAATGTGCCCCCTGCAGACCTTGAGGAATACAATTCCCCAACTGCTTGCACTTCCCCATCAGACATAGAACTGAAAACATCTCAGTCCCCACTTTCAAGTTCAAATGAAACTAAAAAAGCACTATTCAGCTTTAAAGAGCTTGATCATCCAGGAAGTGTGGACAACTCATCTCAAACAGTTTCACCAACGAGAAAATCCAGCTCAACAAAAGTAGGGTCCAAGCTGGCACAAGTGCAGCGTCTACCATCTGAGCCTTGGATAAAGAGCTCTCCATCACTGTTTCACCAGAATAAAGTTGCCTCTTTACAGGAAGAACTAAAGGATATTACTCCAGAAGAAGAGCTCTCTTTTAAAATCAATGGCCTGGCCTTATCAAAGCGATTCATCACCAGGCATCAAAGTATTGACATAAAAGATACTGCTCATTTATTGAAAACCTTTGATCAAACTGGATCAAGGAAATTATCCTGTGATGAGATTAACTCTCAGACTCCCGATGTTGAAGAGAAACATAAACCCAGTGGGGTTCCTGTGGTTAAGGATGGCAGTTTGGGACAAACCAGCTTTATTTCAAACCTCAGCGGTATTATCCAGAAAATAAATTTAGGAGCAAATCACTACAGCTCTGATTCTCAGTTAACTACTAGTCTAAGTCCTGCTGCTGCTGCAGAGAGTAAGTCAGTGATAGGAAAGAAAAAGATTCTTTCTCCATCTCACTCTTTGTTGTCAAGTTCTAGAGAAGTACTGGAGAACATGCCTCCTGTTACTCTGGGCAGGAGAAACCAAGCTTTTCTAGAAAGACGGGGTTCTGGAGCCTTATTGTTGGATCATATTGCTCAGACAAGACCAGGTTTTCTTCCACCACTGAATGTGAATCCTCACCCTCCAATTCCAGATATTGCTTTCATAAACAGGGTTTCTAGTGTGATTTCGTGTGGACAAAAACCCTTGATACCAGCAGCACCTGCTCTTCCTAGGGAGACCAAAAATATGAAAATGCTACTAAGGAGGCAGTCATTACAGACTGAGCAGATTAAGCAATTAGTGAATTTTTAACAGGGGATTAAAGGGTTACAAAATCTTTATGATAGGTACATATGCACTACACTACCCGATTGTAATGATACATATCACAAAAGACAGCAGGTTTGTGATGTAAAGCTCTCTGCCTTGGAACGAATTAAATGGCTTAGAGACTACATGAAAAAAATAACTAATAATGCTGCTTTCTGCAAACTGAGGAATATTTATTATACCGTTTTCAACTTCAGTGCTGAAATCTTACCTGTGACAGGCTGTACCCAGAACAGGTCTTAGGCACTGCAGTTCTCATTTTAGGTTGGAAATACTATCCTTCCAAGGTTTCCCCAAATGCATACTCTTTCTGCACCCAGAACAGTGGTACATGTGGAATTTGGGAATTTGAAACATGATGACTGTGAAATATGTCCATATGATTCATGTCAATATGAAACAATGAGGCCATATAATGGGACGTTGCCCTCTTTGTGAGGGTGGCCTNCTGGAAAAAGGAAATGTAAGGTGCTCATCTCTTTTGCCATATGAGCCCAGTGCACTGTTTGCTTGCCTTTTATTTGCTAAATAAATTGGAAATTTATTTGGAATCCCGTTTGGGACTAAATCATTTATCACAATGACGGACATTGGGCTGGTCCAAGTTGTCCCATATCTGAAAATCCCAAACACAATCAGTGTGCACGAAGGGTGGCCAGTGGCAAGTGTACGTAGGCAGCGTCTTCTGGCTTTCAGGTGCTTTACTGCGTGTAAACAGACAGCACACAGAGTCCATAAACCTCACGTTGCAGAGCTGTGTTGCATGCATAGCTACATCCAGGGAATTCCTGCTACAGCCTGGAAGCTTATTGTAGGCTTGCTGCCCACTGTAAGTCATTGTCATATGCAGAGCACTGGAGAGCTCACGTTCAGCACAGGATGGCTGGGAGCCGAATCAAGAAGTGAGCACAGCAAGCAAGAAGACCTGAATAATCTCATGTAAAATGACCAAAAAAAATGACCAAAATGACCAATTGACTGCTCGCACTGTCAGTTAGGTATGTCAATCAACCTGGGCTTCTCAAGCTACTGGATTGCTGGAATCTGCTCATTTAAAAATAGAAAGGGTGGGGGGAGGCAGAGGCTGTTATCTAAGATAGGGTCCATTACTTTCTGTAGTTCCAGACTCCCCCAGAAAAAATAGATCTCCACTTTCTCTACAGCCACAGGCCTGGGTTTCAAGACCGGATCCAAATGATGGGACACATCCAGATGTTGTCTTGATCAGTGAGAACACTTCATACACACTTGGGAGCAAGGAAGAGCTCTGTTCTGCTCAAGCAGACCTAAAAAAAAGACAACAGCTGCGATACTCTCCTGAAAAGTCCTCTGGTTGCCTAATTTGAAGTGGAGGACTGAATTTCTTACAAATGAGAAACACTCCTTTGCCTCCAAGCTAATGCTTATTTTTAAATATCTCTTGAAGATCTATTCTTCCCTCCCATTTAGTGTTCTACAATTCTACAAATCTACCTTGTGCGTATTCCACAGATGCTTGATTTCTGGTATTGCATTTAGCATTTTACAACTCATCTTCTAAAGACTGAGAAATATTGAATGTGTTCTGTTTTGTCATAACTGACAGATATTAACTGTATTGGAATTGTGTCTGTATAATGTGAATTTCTGTATACTGAAATGAGATTACTTTTTTCCTGAAAATGCACAGTGGGTACTATCTGCCTTCTTGCAGCTTCAGTCAAAACTCAACAAGTCTGACATTGCCTAACAAATAAATGTAATATTATTTAGCTTTGCCCTTAGACAATTTAAAGTGGATGATATACATACAGTGTCTGTAAATGTTTTTATGTAAAAATATAAAAATGTCCAAAAGTTCATAATATGCCTATTTTGAAGTGAACATCTGACATCTGGAAAGTAAAGGAGTATGGATTACATATTTACACAACAGAGCTGTATGTCAAACACTGATCTGAAACTACAAATTTAAATCTTGAAATAAATTTTGTGACAAAATCTCTCCAATCCCTAGTAACAACTGCTAGAAAGAGGAAGATCTTACCTTTGATTCTCTGGCCAAGCTCTCCAAGGTAGCTACAGTAAGGCGAGATGCTAATCTGTATCACAATTGTCACAACTAATTCTTTCCCACAAAATACAGGTCTTGAAAGCCGTGGTGTGCTTTGCCCTCCTCCTGTCACAGCTCTGCTAGCCTGTTACGCATAGCATTCTGGTGAGAGCTAGGAAAGCCCACAGCAAGCTGCACAACACTATCACATTTGACTTACTCGGATATGATTGTCACAGTTGAGTTTCTCACTCCTCAAGAGCAATCCGTACCAGACACAATTTATTTATTTTTTAAATTAGAGATGGGACTGTTCATCCACTAAAAGACTCTTGGTTGCTTATGGACTGGCTGGCAACCCCCCACCTCTGCACAGAAACAAACACGAAGTGCTCACTATGTTTAAAAACAAAAAACCCAACACCTGAGTTTGCACATTAAGCATCCAAAAATGAGTAAGTTCTAAAACTGTACATTTTAAGAGCTATTAAATACCAGTGTAAACATTGTGAAGGTGATGGAGTACTTGGTTGAAGTTCTGCCTCTTACTTCAGAAAGTGTTAACTCAATCAGCATCTGCATATGCCAGGTAGAAACAACGATTACACGGAAATCTTTTTGTGGCAGAGCAATTAAGTGGAATAACATATGTTAATATTAACTGGGTACAAACTGGTCACTACGAACACCACATACAGACACAATATACTTTTCAAGTGTCTTTATGATATAAATGAAAATGGCAATTTTCTAGCCTGCTCATCGCATAATGAAGTTAAATACTTGAAGCTAAAAATGTATCTTTAACAAAAAACAAATTGTTTTTTTAGAAAAAAATCAACTAACAGATCAGATGATCTAACTGGTATCTTTGCTGAAGGTATAAAGCCCGATGTCTGCTGCATTGATTTTAAAATTAATTATAAGATTTCTGCTCCCTAACTGAAACAGATTTTTTTCTTTACAAAAGGCTCAGACATTTGAGAAAAATGGCAAATGTCTTGAGAAGGTCTTCTGTAGTGCTGACAGTATTTTGTGCTTCACTTTGATGCAGAAGTAATGCAAAAGGTTAACATTGTTCGTTACATCAATGTTACAAGTGACCTTCAAAGGTAAAACACATCAGTTTTGTTCTCTTGCTGTTCTTACAATGCAAAAATAAAAGTTATTTTGTGCCCATTCAGGGAATATGGAAATAGACACATCCTTTTATTCAACACTTAGGAGATGCCGAGTCATTACCACAGGTACCCGCTCGTGTTTCTCAGGCTGTCTCTACACTAGAATATTGGAACAGTTAATTAGATTTAATCCAACATAGCTAGATTTGTACAAAGTACTGTGTGAGGGAGGCTCTTTCAGTCTATTGGTAGCTTACCATGGTTCCACTTCAGTGGAGATACACTTCTGCCATCTGTGAAGTCTTAATCCTCATAATTTTCCAGTCATTCATAATGTCTTTTAAGCAAAAAGTGGAAAGCAATGCCTGAATTTCTAATGTTAAATTTCCCCCATGAAACACTAAAGTTTACAAACAACAAAATACCTTTATGTTCTTCATGCATCTTGATAAAGGAAACACCACAAGCTTAAAGCTCTTCCTTGCTAGTTTTAACAGCTGTGGCTTCCCATCCAGAGAGAACCACCTGGACTAGTTCTCAGAAATTACAGAGAAGAATTAATGAAGCTCATCCACTTTTAACTTATAGAAAGATCAATGACATAAATCCTTAAATCTTTGTATTTTAGACTATAGAAAATGGATGTGGCATTTCTGTGAGCAAGCATTCCTGTCAATACACACTACAGCTGTCAGTAAAATACACTACACTACCTATGAGATTATTGATTTTGAATCTATGTGATGAGTTTAGAAAAGTGAAAAGTATTTTTCTACTCTGAAAAATGCTGTGAAACTATACAGTGACAGTAACTTCTAGACAAATAGCGGTGGCCTCACAAAAAAATGGTAATAATCTAAGAAACTTCATATTTTGGCTTAAGAAATGTAATAACAGTAAGTCACTACCTAAGAAAGCTGACGAAAAGCCATTTTCAAGGTTGTGTTTAAGACATGGTGTTCAGATTACAATTTTCAAAATATCCATCCCTTCACTTTTTGTTTTTGCTTTACGGAGAAAGGCATTGGATCTCCTTTGTTTTGATTGTCTTTTAAAAATCATGCAGCACTTCCAAAAGAATACTGCCATTGTTTGCTACACAAGAAAAATAGTAAATTAAACCAGTCATTAAATTCCTTTTTTTCCTCATCAATCCTTAATAAGACCTTAATCTTTCTGCATCTGGTATGCAGTGCAACTAACAAATTTTCCAACTAAAATCAGGTATTTATAAATAAACGGATTCTTACATTAGTAAACCATTATTCCATTAGCATGGTTTGTTATAGAAAGGATAACATCAGTCACAAATAACCTTGCTACTATAAACATTTACACTGTATTCATAAAAAAGGACAAGCTTTTTTAAATGTTGAAATCCAGAATTAGAGGGAAGAATGCCTGTTTTAAAATATTTCCAAGCTACACGTTTTCACCTTAAAGTATTACTGGCACTGCAATGCCTTCAAGGAGATCAGGTTTGGTAAGGACACATCTCAAGAAAGCTCAGCGTTGTTTTTTCAGAGTGAAAGGGATAAAATTCCATTTTTTTTTGACTAATTGTTCTGATAAAATACCCAGCTATTAATAATTTTTAAAAGACAATAGGTCTTCTACTCCTTTACACAAGTTAGCCTTATTTTAATACATATATTTGCAGAATCCCTGCAAAATTCTTGTTCTTCAAAGAAGGACACGTGTTATCCGAGACACGTGTCTCCTTGGCCGACGATGCATGTAGCTGGTTGAAAGAAAGTGCAGACCTCGTAGGAATGCTCTTGTTTAGCATTTCACGCAACTAAAACATAAACTTGCTTCTCTTTGCTGGTACAGAATGGGCAACAGAACCTGATGACTTTGAGAGTAATTACAGAAGAATTACTTAGAACTCCTTTTGCATCCATATTAATCCGCTACAGTACTACGTATTATGTGGCAGGTGAAAGGAGTCATTAAATGATTAAAAAAAAAAAAATCTAGGTTGAAAGGAACCTCTCCAGCTCTTGTCCAACTGCAGCTCAGAGAGGCCTTGCCTCAGCCATAGTGCTTATCTCCGCTGGGATTCAGGAAGCTGAGGAATTAACAGTCAACACTTCAGGAAGCACCATAGGACTCAGGAGTTATCAGCATGAAGTCAAAACTGCTATTTTAAATTTAGCCATAAAGATGGCATCTCCTGTGCTAGCACCACACTGTAGGTCTAATGTTAATTCAGAGGTTTTGTCCAGGAAAAAAACAGCAGGAAAAAAAAAGTGAAGTTATATTCAGCCATTTAAAAAACATGCTAACTTCTTAAACTGAACAGTAAATATATATTTTTTAGAATTGCATACAGTCCCATTTATTCCCAAATTTCTGAAGTCCAGATGCAGATGCATGCTGATGAACTGTAATTAATGTACAGAAATTCAGATGTATACGACATACATGTGTACTGAATAATCAAATTCACCATATAGTCAAACCCTTCTGTAATTGCAAGAATGCTTCATGGAATTAATTTTTGGCATTTTTTAATCACGTTTTACGTGTCTTGTTACTTTAATTAATTTTTCTGGTAATCCAGATCATGTCTTCTTTTTATTTTATCTGAATATTCCTGTTTATTCATATCCATGTATATTACTCAGTGATATTTCTTCCATGACGTCTTGACCCTTAAAAATACTTCTGGCAATTGCTGATAATGTTTTTTACTTAAGAGTTTAACCAGTTTTAACAAATCTTAATACTTCAGGTGGCAATTGATTAAGTGGGGAAAAAGGCTTCTAAACAACAGAAAAGTTTGCCAGCATGGACACAAAAAGGCCCAACCATCTGAAAGACGAAATCCCTCCTGCCTGCAACCAGGAGCTGAAACAGACTTAGGAGTTCATGCCACTCCTAAACATTTATATAGATTGGAACAAAAGGACAAGAAGATACTCTTGTCTTTATATCTATGAGAAGTAAATGTATGCCTACAAATTAGTGCTGCTTCTGAGTGACCAGCAATATCTTGAAAAGAAATCTACTCTAAGCCTAGAACTAGTACAGTGTTCAGTAAGAATAATTATAAAAACCCAATGTCCTTTACTTGCACCTTTCATTCAGTAAATGAACATGGCTACAGCGATGTATCCTCAAGCTATTTCCCTTACATCCCTTAAAAGCAAATTCTGTTATTCCAACACCTGTCTGATTCATTTGGCTAATGCAGCTATGTTCCATTTGATTCCAAACGCTGTCTGACATCCTTGTTCTAGCTTCTTGTTCAGTGATATATCCCAGAAAATAAAAACCTCTGAACTACGCTATTTCTTACTGATTTATTGTATGCACCATAGATTCAAAGCAATGTTTTTAACTCTAGCTTTGGTCATTCATATACCCTGTCCTCCCTGAAGGGGAGTTAAGTCAAAGGGTCATCATCCAGAAAAGGATACTGCATGATCAGATCTGGTAGCACACCTGTTCATGCAATAGCTCTTAAACCTGTTTTAATCAAAGCAATCTGGGTTGGAGCAGGGTCTTTGAAGTACGTATTTTCCATAGTTATGATCAGTTAGGAAACAGTTAATCTCTCCTCCTCACACATATAGTGAAGTGTGCATGCAAAGCTCATAGCAACACATGGTAGACAGAACTGAGAGGCTAAATCTGCTCAAAGCAGATCATGTTGCCAGAGTGAACTGAAGAATAAATTGTTTCTCACAACTGATTAAAAGGAATCACACTTCCAAACTTAACGTTTTGGCGGTTATTGCCATTCATGCTGACTGTGTAAATTACATTAAGTACTCTGTTTAACTATTCCAAGTATAACGAGCTAGCTTTCTTCCTTACTTGGAAAAAATATTTTCTAATTTTACCCAAGTATGTCTTAGTAGGTGACAAAAATGATGAAAGCTCTACAGCTCAATAATGTAAAACAATTATTAGATAAGGGTGTTGAATGCACCCTCAGTAAGTTTGCAGACGACACCAAGTTGGGCAGGAGTGTTGATCTGCTGAAGGGTAGGAAGGCTCCACAGAGGTATCTGGACAGGTTGGATCAAGGGGCTATGGCCAATCACATGAGATTCAACAAGGCTCAGTGCTGAGTCCTGCATTTGGGTCCCAACAACCCCATGCAGTGCTACAGGCTCGTGGAAGCGTCTGGAACGCTACCCAGAGGAAAAGGACCTCAGGGTGTTGGTCAACAGTCGGCTGAATATGAGCTGCCAGTGTGCCCAAGTGGCCAACAAGGCCAACAGCATCCTGGCCTGCATCAGAAACAGTGTGGCCAGTAGGACTAGATAAGTGAATGTCCCTCTGTCCTCAGCACTGGTGAGGTCACACCTTGAACACTGTGTTCAGTTTTGGGCCCTTCACCACAAGAAAGACACCGAGGTGCTGGAATGTGTCCAAAGGAGAGCAACGAAGCTGGTGAATGATCTAGAGAACAAGTCCCGTGAGGAACAGCTGAGGGAACTGGGGTTGTTTCATTTGGAGAAAAGGAGGCTGGGGGGAGACATTATCGCTCTCTACAGCTACCTGAAAGGAGGTTGTAGCAAGGTGGGTGTTGGTGTCTTCTCCCAAGTAGCAAGCGACAGGACCAGAGGAAATGGATTGGATATCAGGAAAAACTTCTTCACTGAAAGGGTTGTCAAGCTCTGAACAAGCTGCCCAGGGAAGTGGAGGAGTTATCATCCTTGGAGGTATTTAAAAGATGTGGCACTTAGGGATATGGTTTAGTGGTGGACTTGGCAGTTTAGTTAATGGGTGGACTCAATGATCTTAAAGGTCTTTTCCAACCTAAATAATTCCGTGATTCTAATAATAAACCTAGCAAAGGAGCTTAGGTAACAACCAGGAATCTTAAATTTTAATGACTGCATAAAATATACATATTTCAAGATTTAGAATTAGTAAATATAACTAACTTTTCTATCACAGTTGTACTAATACAATAGAAAAAAGCTGTAAGAACTAAAAAGTGCTGCAATTAACTCTTTAGTACTAACAGCTTGTCTAGTGTTGTGTGAAACATCAAAGTTAAAAAAATTAATGCATGCAAGATGAATGGGAAAAGAAGGGGAAGATGTCAGGCTAAAGTCTCTTCACAGAATCAGCTTTCATTTAGAAATCAAATCTGTGAAAAAATAATTGTAATGTTTGGCAAAAGACAAAAATACACAGCTTGTATCTCAATCTGCACAGATTTCAGTATCTGTAGTAATTTTGAGGGATGCAGAAGCATGAGAGCCAAAAAATTATTAAAATTAAATAGGTCTGACTCTTCCTGCAGGTGATAAGCAAGGCCGCAATGATTGTAGGTTTTCTCAAAGGGAAGTTCGTATTCTGAGAGTTAAAAAGATGAAGAATCCAGGAGAATGCAGAAAATAACCATATTATCACAGACACGTACAATTTTTGCAGGAGGCACTCATGACTGTACAGCTATTTCATTCTTAGAGCCCCCGTCTTTCAGAAAGACTGCAGCAGAACATTTTACATTAACTCCTCTTACACTTAAAATTTAGTCTAAAACTCTTGAAAGAACCACCAGCACTTGTCTCTCTTATGAACTACTACAGCACTTTTCATGCTGTCTCTGATGTGTACCTCCCTGTAATCCATCTTCGTGTGTTATGTACAAGACAGGATTATTCTTAATTTTGGGGGTTCTGTTTGCCCCAGCACTTCCTGCAGTGCAGCTACAACTCCAACTCAAGTTTTCACACAATCCAAGGACTATGTTGCTGAGGGCTCAGAAAGCACAGAGGCAAGCCATGGTGTGGAATGCACAATCACCACATTGCAGAGAACCTCATCAGTTTTAATTCAGTAAAAATAATTATTCTTTCTCCCTGGAGAATATGTAGGATCACAGATTCCACTCTTTACATCTAGCAAACAGAATTTTCTATTGACTAGGAGTGAGAACATTATCATTGCAGCAGCATTAAAAATAAGAGCGTATCAAGATGAGCTACAAAATAACCCCTTGGGGAACTGCATGGTTCTGTACTTAACACTGTCTTGACTCTTGGTCTCCCATATAAAAAGCAGAAACAGGCTTTGGTAGAGATTGAGTGTCCCATAGACTTTGGTTTACACAAAAGAAGTTCATAGCAAATTACCTTGGTCCATGATTCTCTGCTGGGGCCATTCTCCCTTTTATGTAATTGCAGGGAAGAAGTACCAGAATATTTAGGTAACATGAGTAGCCTCTACAACAAGCCACCGGGTGAATGAGAGGAGTATGCATATGATAAGTAAGTAAGTAACAATTCTGGCCTATTAAAGAAGGCATTAAATTTCTATTTGAGAAGCCTTTCAATAGAGTGTTATACAAAAACAATAACCATGGCTGTGTTCTATACAATTCTTTTGGGAAGGAAACTGTATTTCCCTGAACAAGAAATCTTCACATTTAAAGAGGCTAAGCATTACAATGTCAGAGATTTCCTGCTTTGTATTTACTATTCAACTCCTATGGCTTTTTTGAATTCAGAATTTTGTGGCTCTAAGATGTCATAATAAACCCTACTTTTATCAAAGTTTTCTCGGATGTAAAGCAAATCTTCTACAGAATACACATCTTCCTTCCCTGTCCAAAGAGTGAGACTGTATCTATATCAAAAAAAAGGAAAAAAAAGAGAAAAAAAGTTATTATCCTAGGATAAAGCATGCAAGACAGAAAGACATTGCACTAATAAGCTCCAAAAATGAACAGATTAGGTGATGAATAAACCTGTGTTTGACACATGCAAACTAATATTTGTTGAGGTCTATTCCTTTGACACATTTTTTTTTTCCTTGTTACACAATCCAGTTCCAGTCAAAATTGAAGCTCTTGTTCCTAAGGCTAAACGTGCTATAACTTCTGAAGAACTGCAAAATTTTTAAGGTGGACAATCCTACATCACCCAGAACAATTTATCTGTAGCCTTGTCCTTGCGTGAACTGTTCTGCAAAACCTAGCAAGGAGTAAAATAAAAAATCTTAGGTGGATATCCAGCAAAGAAATTTACCAGTCTGAGATTTAAAGTTTGACAAAGTCATAAACAGTTAAAAGCAGAACATTGTAACAGAATATACAAGGCAATCTCAGTTATAGGTGATTTTCATACTCTGTGTTTTATCACCTATAAGTGACGTGTGGTGATATGATCTGCTTGACTGAATGTATCTTCTGTGCCTTATTGTTACACTTTTCTGAAGAACTTTGAAGTATCATTTAAAGTTAAAAGCATTATGCTCCACAATCTCCATCTGACAAATACTTGATTTTTCCCCTTTGTTTATTAAAACTATATTAATCTAAAATACAGGTTAATCAGAACTTAGCTGTATGTCAGCAAAGCTGGGTCAGGAATTTCTGTCTTCTAATCATGCCACTAAGAAAAATCAGGATCTTTATGTTGAGGTAAAAGAGAAAAGCCTAGTATTTCAGAGGGAATAACGCCTGTATCCAATGACGGCATGTTTGAGAATGGCACAATTCACGAGACATGCTCTTAACAATATTTTGAAATTAATTTCCCAGTTTCAAATGTTTAAGTCTAATTTCTCTCTCGACTCACCACTATAAATAAGAAAAAAAAGCACTTTATTTTTTCTACCCTCTTGTCCCTAATTACTTAGAAATTTTCTATAGAAGTCACTGTCTTTTTGTGTCTTGAGCTTTGACTTTGGTTGGTGGTTTACGAACAACTTTATTAAAGTGTAGGTAGGCAGAGTAGGTGAAAATATAAGTAAAAACCAGTATGTACAAAGCAGGTTTTATTCTCATTCTGCTACATGTAAATAATTATTTTTCTATGAAATTGCTATGGGCTTGTAAAAACTACTTTAAAAAGGAAATATTAAGTCAGTGTTTGGAAACCACTAAATGTATTTCAAGTGCCTAGACAAAATCAGCTTTGTAGCACTCATTAACTTCCAACCTAAAAATCACCTTTAATATTTCTATATCACATTATTACAGAAAATGTAAATACTGAATCCAATCAAAAGTATCTGTAAGTATTTAAATTTAATTAATTCCAAATTGCAAAACCAAACTACTTGGTCTATTTAACTAAATTAGTCTTATAAAATGTTAATAGTGCAACTGCATTGCAAACTTACATAAGATTCACTACCTGTAATAAGTAATTTTAAAAGAGGCTTTTGGAATTTTATTTTAAATAAATGAACAGTGACCACTTTTGAGTAACAACACAACATAAGAACTGAACAAACTCATGAACTGAAGGAATAATCCATAAGAAAAAATATTTTTAACATAATTGGAATAAATATATACGCATAACTGTGCTATATTTAATATAAACAATTATATGACTTTGTAATAAAGACTGCTAAAAATAAAGGCCCTCAAACTTACCTATCTGACTGTTGCATTAACCAACACAGCTCAGGTATTGACCGTCGTACTAATGCTGCTCTTACAGGGAAAGTTACAGGCTGGGAAAGTGTGTTGCATATCTGAGCCATTTCTTTCACCATTATCCAATCATAGCCTAAAGACCATTTGATTAAAAAGAATCACTCACAAATACAATCTCTATAGACACAATGAATTCTAGAATGATTAGGTTGCCAGATAATACAAGAGCAAATATGGGTTTTGTGAAAATGACGTAACCCTAAAATGAAATAATTAAATCACTATAAATAAAAAATGTAATTGTCCCAGAGGAGAAAAATCAGTACTAATACAGAAAAATAAACTTATTTTGAAATTCTTTATTTCTATTAATTACAGTGGTTTTTTACATAGAGCAACAGAAGGTGACATTTTCTAATGTCCAGGAAAATGTATCTTTACTCTCTCTCTAAAAACTAGTGTTGCCATTGACTTCAATATGGACTAGTTGTAACTTCACAGTGACCCTTAAAAAACAGAAGCACCTTGAAAAAATTATAAAAAAACCTCAATGGATGCAATAGAAGACTTTAAATTATAGAGAAATTAAGCATATAAAACATTTTGTACTCAAAAATGCTAAAATCAATCATTCTAAAAGGCCTCACGTGTTGGCTGTTGAGATTTTTACAAGCACTGGGAGATAGTTAAATCAGTATTTAATAATCTCTTATTTCTACAGCCTAGGAAAATCTTAACTTCAATAACAACAATTTTTTTTTCTCAAGTACTCATCTGCAATGCTGTGACTCGAAAAGACTTACAACACCAAATCTTAAAAAGAAAAGTATTTGGTTGTGCAAACAGAAACTCATTGCTGAAATCAGTCAAACTGGCTGTCTTTCTCATGTCTTAGAGTATATCCTTAATTAGCACCACTATAAACTGAAATTTAGAATGGAGATAAAGTTCCATTTATTAAAAAATATTACTTAGTATTTCCAGTGCATTATTTCCAGCAACTTTTTACTCCACTTAAAATGTTCTGGACAAAGTACTACATAAATTAATATATAACATACAACAAAATCCTCATTACACTATACTAAGTCTTGCTAATGAACAATTAGCAATTTGAAAGAGTGTTTAACTTTGCCATTGCAGTCACAGACAATATTGCTGAAGACTAAGCTACTGCACACAAATGCCTGCGCACTGGAGTAAAACACTCTAACAAAGCAGCTATGAGAATTACGGGAGGAAGCCTGTGAAAAGGAACCTAAAATAATGGCTACATGTTCAGGATCTAAATTCAATTTAGAGATTAACAGTAAGAAACTACAATTAGATTCTCTGTACAGAGATTTTTAAAAGTTACTAATATAAATAAATTGGAAAATTTATTGCAAGAATGCAGTTATTCAACAGAAATGAAATGTTAAAAACAATGTTGACCTACAATTATCAGTTATCTACTGCAAAGCACTGTTAGGAGTTTTAAACTTCCAGCTAATCTATTTTTCTTCAGCAAACATGTCTGAATTCCAGTTACCAAACCAATCCTGCTAGGATTCAGGAGCCTGAAGCAGGGCATAAGCAATTTGTCCCCAGAAAATTCCTTATTATGTGCGAATGAGTTAAAGAGCATAATATTAACAACAAAAATAACACGTTTTTATACACTTCTGTTGCAACTCAAACATTGAACTAATTGCTGTAAAACACTATCAAATATACACCAACAGAGAAAATAATTCTTCTTATATTCACTATTATTTTCTAACTGACCTGGTGGCACATAACTTATTTTCAATCAATTATTAAGTGAACGTGAAGAAAATAGACTATGCAGTGTAAGCACTAAATTTTCTGTCTTTACCTTTATTGTGTTTGTTGGGGTGCCAGCCAGTTGTCCATCCCAGGGATAAGGTTACATTTGAGAACAAGGAAGTGACGGTGTCAATGAACGCTTGTGCATCCACCACAGCATTATTTCCATTAGGTCCCGGTAGGATGTCTGCATTGATCCAAACGGGTCGCCTCAAATGCTGCTTCACATGTTCAAGAAGCTCCAAGGAAGGCCGTACGGCTTCTAGACTGTACCAATAACACACAGGGTGAGATGAGACACCTCACCACTCTAACGGAAGATGGGAAATGCACAGTACAATTATGGATGGATATGTGAATGAAACTCTCCTTATAAGTCAGAAAGCAAACGCTGAGGGCCCTTTCTACCACAAGGTGACTACTACTGGTGGAGCAAAGTAGCATAAGCCTCTTGTCTCCCTGCTGCCCAACAGGAACTGCTTCATGGCTCTTCTAACTCCTGACCTGGTAAGACTTGGATGTTATTGAACTCTTAGGAAGGATTTTTAACAACACTGTTTCCAACACAGTTTTAGTGGTTGTCCCCATAGCTCAAAAGTCTGGCATAGTAGTGACAGCATGAAGTCTGCCCATCAGATGTTTATCCTACAGCTCATTATTATGAGATGTCATCACTTGAGCAACCAACGTAGCACCGCTTCTAAGTATTTAACAAAACATATTAAGTCACATATCTCACTGTTCTCTCAAATCAAAAGAAAAAGCGTAACTAGAAGGCAAACAATAACCCTTCTCTATCCTACCAAACTTTTGTAGGCAGTATTGTAGAAGGAAAGGAAATGTGGAATAACAGGGAGAAGGAATGAATGGCAAGAAAACACTTTTTTTTTTTCTCTCACAGCAAATTAATTAACCTTCTATACAACATTCAGGAATCTAAAATCAGAGTTGTGATTTCCTCACAGCAAAGAACCTGTGTTTTCTCCTGCAAGTCATCAGAAGCTCTGGATAAGCCATCTTCTAGCTTTCCCTCAAAATCTTGCAGCGACACGATACAGAGCTGAGCCAACAGAAAATTCTTCATGCTGTTCTGCGGTGTTAGTTTTCCTGTTCATCATCCTAACCTGGTCCCTCTGGGTGTCACAGAAGCACCAGGAAAAGGAAGGGGAAGAGAAGGCATTGCAAAGAGCAAGGAGAGGATCACAAATGCTCCAGTTCACACAGACATGAAACACAGGCTATGCGCTCCATGGGTCCCTGTTTGAACAACACAGATGACAGTTAACTGCTACCGTCTCTTCCCAGTTCCAAGGCCACTCTACCTCCAGCCTCTTACACCAGTGCTGATGCCGGCTTTAGGAGCAGAGCGCAAGTTCAGCACTGACATAAAATGGCAAACAACTATTCTCATTGTTTTGTAGGGATGGTTCTGTACCAAGTTATTCCCAAACCTGGCTCACAATGAGGCCACATGAATTGTGTCAGGATTTGTGGGAAAAAATGGGAATGGCAGCCAGCTGTTGTTCTAAAACTAAAAACCACCCTGAGCTGCCCATGTTATTACCCATGAGAAGTCATTTTGTACATTTTAACTTTTGCATGGTTGAGAAAGCTGCGCATTGTCAGGAATTCTTCTCAACACCTTCAGTCAGTATTAGCTAAGCTCTTCTTACAGAAAAGCTAGCAATGCCTTGAGTTAACATTAGTGGCTCAAATATTTTTCGCATTGTCTGAGGCGGAAACAGTTCACATTTTCCCATATACAAGGGACTCACAAAGCCAGGGGAATGCCTTCCTTTTTACCACAAAGGACAAGATAATGTAAAGAGAAAAAAGCCCAAAGCAGCATCTTTTGAAACAAACAAAACCCCTGACAGCACTGTTTGTATTGGAAAATTCAAACGTATTGCTGACTCCATGTTGCATAATTCTGGCATTTTTGAAGTGTGACTCTGCTGTCCTTTTGCAGAATACACTAATTCCTGCAGATAAAGCCAGCAGGAAACATGATTATGTGGTCAATCAAGCTGACAGAGTACAAATACACAAAATGTACTTTTCAGTGCTGTTGAAATAAACTTCAGAACTTCAGCAATGGTATTCAAACAAATATTATTCAAAAGAACATAAAATTAATTTGACTGTATCTGCTCTGTGTGCTTGTTATTTTTAAATGCTTTTATGCAATTAGACTTCCATAATTCAACATAATTTTAAAAGCTTTTTAAAATCATTGCACTTGGCTGAAAATTCCCTGTGGAAGAATAAGAGGTAGATGTTTTAAAATTAATTTAAACAATAATTAAAATTTTTTAAAAAAAGGCAAAAAAAAAGAAAAAGCAAATGTCTACTTCTCTTGTCCTTTCCCTTCTCTGTCCAGGCAGACATTTATAGATTCTGTCAATAATAAAAGGATTTAACCTGCCCACATTTTTTTGTATTTACATGAAATTTCACATGAAAACTCACAGCAATACACAGAACAACAGGTATAAATCCCATTTTACAACTATTTAGCTTTTTTTTTTTTTTTGCATTTCTATACCATACTTAGGGATTGATTAAGTTCTTTTTAATGTGGAGATGAAACCTCCATCTGCTGCAAAAATAGACACTGTAGAACCACAGAATGGTTTGGGCTGGAAAGGACCTTAAAGATCATCAAGTTCCAACCCCCCTCCCATGGGCACAAACACCCTCCACTAGCCCAGGTTGCTCAAAGCCTCATCCAGCCTGGCCTTGAACACCTCTAGGGATGGGGCATCCACAGCTTCTCTGGGCAACCTGGGCCACTGCCTCACCACCCTCACAGTGAAAAACTTCCTAATGTCTAGTCTAAATCTACCCTCTTTCAGCTCATACCCTTACCCCTTGTCCTCATGCACATTCAGACAAAGCTAAAGTTACGAGTTGCAGAGGTGTATATCTGAAAATCACAGCTCACTTTGAGGTGCATTTCAAGCTTTTCCAGGCAATCTCATGGGGTTTTCAGGTGCACTTTCTATTAAAGACAATGAAACAGCTAATGGTTAAAATTCTAAATAAACCTCTGAAAATCTAACGAACAAGTTAAGCCAAAAAACCTAAATTTACTTCAATATACATGCACCTTACTACACGAAAAGCAAGATAACTTTTTTGTATTTTTCAGCATGCTGCAGAAATCTACCACCACAACATATGTGGCAAGAGATCAGACATTCAAAGGAGTACACCTAATTCTTGAATTGAGACATCCCCAATAGATTGTTAGTATTGGAGATGATCAGGAAACAGAACTCTTGTCCTTGGCAGACGGGGGTAAGCTCTGGGAAATGAAGATATTCATGCTGTTTTAGGATGATGTTTCTAAATTACTATGAACTTCAGCAGACCTGGAACAGAAGCTGGCTTTTCAAAAAGCGTTTCAGAAGCTCCTTAAAAAAACTCAGCACCTTCATTCCCCTTCCATGGTAGAGAATGACACCAAGAAAGGTAGATAACAGCAGGAGAGACCTGTATCCTGCCAGGCAGAGAGACCCAGGGGGCTGAACCCCATTTGGAGCCTGGAAGCCACTATCTTGACTTTCCTGTGAGAAGGTTGTCCTTCCCAATTTCTTTGCACAAGCTGAAAACTCACAGGAGCTTCCCAGATAGGCATCATCGCTTCAGTTTTCCCAATAGAAGAACTTTGCACAATATCAGCTTTCAAATTCATTGAATATGAAATCATTATTTGTAGTTCAAAACACTTCTAAAGCCTTTCTTCTTGAAATGTATTTAGTGACACAGATTGTTTCACTGCGCCTTCTGTTCAAGAAGTTATGCTTTACACTAAATCGCACAATAAGAAAAAATTTGGTCTACCATTGTCTACCGTAAAACTGTTAATTAGTAAGAATGCAAAAAATATAAAAATCTTTTTGTCTTGAGATACCTCTTAAAATCCAGCTTGATGCCTTTATTTGTGTTGATAATCTCTTTTAGCCATTCCTGCAATGTGTTGTCACTGTCTGTTTCAGGTGGATGAGCCATGATAGGGTCTCCATTTCCTCCCTTGCCACCACGAAGAAGAACATCTGCTTCTATCATGTGAACATCACCTGTTGATTTAAAAAATGAATGCTCTAACAGAAGTAAATCCAATAGCTCTAGTGTCTGCTTCAGAGTAACAATAACAGGGCAAGTCCTTCTACACTTGGCTGTGCACACTTATTTCACAAAGGTCACCCAGTTTAAGTTGCTTTCTGTGAAGCAACAAAGATGTTTCAGATACTTTAGTCACTAAACTCTTTAGAAATCTATAAAGACACCAAAACTGCTTTTTGTAGACACATTTGGCCAAGTATCGCAACATTTTTTCAGAGGAACAGCAAAGTCAATATTCAAAATGTGAATCCACTCTTGCTAAACCTCAAATGTTTTCCTCTTAAAACAGGGTTCCAGGGAGAGCCTTTCAGAGCAAAAGGTCACCATCAGATTTTAACACTGGCAGAGACTGACTATTCTTGTCTCATTCTGAAAACTGATCAACCCATCCCAGCCAAAATTTTTTTTAAAAAAAAGGTCAGCCCAGGTAGCCAGTCGCAAACATTTGCCAGGAAAACAGCAGCTGAAACACAAGTCAAGCGAGTGGAAATCTTAGGAATGCTGCAAGCTCTTGGTAACAGCTTTCTGTAATGAGAAGCATCTGACGGCCACCAGATGCAGAAGCAGTGCTACCAGCTTTGCAGAGAACTCAATATATACAGTTACTTAGGCTGAAACAACAATAAAAAAGATGATAGCAATTATACGGTCAACAGAAAGCAGATTACATATAAAATTACATAAAGATACTACTAAGTATTTCCCAACGGCAGGCCGCTAGCGGCTCACACTTACTCCTCGCGGCCTCCGCAGCTCGGGCCTTGCTGTTCGCGGCGTGGAACCACCGGATGGCCGCCCCGTCCCTGGATCGGATGCGCTGACACCTCAGAAAGTGATCGACCACCTCCTCGCTCCAGGCGCCTGCGGCGGCGCGAAGGGAGACCCGCCCTCAGCACCGGCTGCTCGACGGGACCGCGTCCAGCCCTCCCGCCCCCCTCCACGGGACCGGGGGAGAGGCGACGGCCAGGGGGGGTGACCCCGCCGTGCAGCGCTTACCCTGCGCCTCGTCCGCCATCGCCTCACCGGCGCCTGCCCCGCCGGCTGAGGCGAGAGTTGGGCGGGTGCGGGTTGGGTCCTCCGCTTGCGGAGGCGGTGGGAGCGCTGCCTGCGGCGCCCTGCGAGGCTAGCGGCGCTCTGCGGCCTGCGTTGCGGATTGTTTCCGGGGGAAGCGGCAGGGGCAGCTCCAGCGGGAACGGGACGGCGGAGAGAAGCGCGGAGAGCTCGAAAGACACGATACGGCTACCGAAAAGTTTTTTGTTTTGTTTTGTTTTTTTTTTTAAAAAAACCAAACCAACCAACCAACGCTCTGATCCCGCCAAAAACCTCCACAAAAAAAACCCCAAAACAACAAAAA
>VZTO01008896.1:0-28341 GCA_013400615.1 Syrrhaptes paradoxus | reverse complement strand
GTCTATACCATTTGTACTAAACTTTAAACAAGTTACTTTTTAGTAGTTTATTTAGAAATGTCATTTTTCTCACTAATTTCAAAAATTAAAGAGGTCTTGGAAAAAGCTAATGCAGCTACAAGAAAAACCTTTAAAACTAAATACGGCTGTTTACCCTACTAAATACCTGGAAGGTATATTGTTATATAAGTATACTAGGAAAATTAGCCACTGTTTGTAAAAGTAACAAGTACCCTAAGTATTTAAACAGGAGATACCAGTTTCCTGTAAAAAAGTTGTTTATGAATTTTAAATTAAACTCTTCTCTTCATGTGCTAATTTAAAAGTCTCTCCTTAGCATGATCTTGTCATTAAAATGTCTCTACCATATAAAATATCTCATACAGGACAATTATTCCTATATGAACTATAATCACCTACAAGACAATTAATACACATACAGCACAATATATTGTACAATCATTTCACAATTTCTTTATTGAAAGAATATTGAAACAATATTTTTTCTAGTTGCTAAACATTTAAGAGAACTGTTAACAACCTGAAACTAAATGTAAAGCTTTTACTCAAAAGCCACATTTTATATTTTCCTTTTTTTATTACAAAAAAGGAAAAACTGCTATTTCTCAGTCAGCTCTGAGACACAGTTGTACTAATGTTTGTGCCAGTACTAATGTGAAGATAGCAAGGATGCGAGCAACCTGTCAGGAGAGGACAAGGTTTTAAGTACTGCTTTTTTAAAAAAACAAATTATTCCTGGAACTACAAAATCAGGAATCAGAGCATTGACTCCATCTTTGTATGACCATTTAAGGTGCACACACTGAAAGACCTCACACTCCTACAAGTGATTATTTGACCTTTGGGACACTGACAGAAATAGGAAGTTGAATTAATGGTTCAGGTTGGGAACAGCAGCTGACATTTCACCAATTTCCAGCTCCCCTTTATTTATTTTATTAAAGGCCTGAATAATGAAATGAGGCAGATGAGTAACACCTTGGGTCGAAGAATAGATCTCAGTTTGTTTCCTTACATATTCTCCCACTAACAAGCAAAAAGTCAAAGTATTCCTTCAGTTACGTCAATCTAAATTCAAATCAAACTGCAGTGATACATGCTGTGCTCTCAATCTGGACCACAGAGTCAAAGTCATTCCTAAAACTACTGTATCAAAGCACCAACCCACCTCTGCACTGATGTTCTCAAAAACAAAATGAAACAAACAAACAAAAAACCAATGAGACTGTTAGAAGTTGTAAAAGGATGTAGCAGCTGCTACTTCTGTCACCAGAAAGGAGCCCAGCAGTGGAAATGCAGCTTCCAGCTTTGTTCTGGACTATACACACAGGAAGGAGTAGGTACATATGTCCACACCAACTTCCCTGCCTTTCAAAAAGACAGACAAAAATAGAGGATTTAGCTAGTACTAAGGTTTGAATGATGGCACATTCTTAGAGCTATGAAGAATCCCAAGTATTCAAATAGTGATGTTACAAATTTGAACAGAACTAGGTTTTTAAACTGTCAATTGCTTCTGGACTGAAGGTCTGAACATTTGCTACAGAACCCTACCATGGCACCCTCCTGCTTCATACTAGAAATTTCATTGTAAAATTAAGTCTAACCATATTTTTAGATTAATTAGGGCTACACAAAACAGAACCAGAAGTTAACTGCTAAGAAAGGTAACATTTAGCAAAAAGTGAGTGAGGAGAAAGCGCTGGCAGTTGAGGGTGGGGGAGAGGAAAATGGGAAGAAGAAATCAAATTATCATAGTATTTTTTCTTCATTATGCTTCTCTAGTCAAAATAATTTAAAGAGAGAGAAAAAGAGAAAGTGCTAATGACTGCAGTCAATACATGAGGCAGTTAAATGAGTACATTATTAATAATATAAATTGGCATAGATATATATGATGAATATATACACAACCCTCCCCCATATACGTACACATACACAGTTAAAATGTGGTATGGCAAAACAATTCCAATATATGTTAAAGTCAAATCTTTTGCAAACACTTTTGAAATCTATTTTTCTTCTCTGAAAATTGTGTCTAAGACTGCATTACCAAGCCATCTTTAAATAGGTCAGATCATCCTTCCATATTTAATTCTACTGTAGTTCTTATTCTACAGAGCCCTAGTATAGAAGCTAACTCATGGTCATAACAGAAAGTTACTAGATAAAGATATCTCATTCTGAAAAAAAGCCTGATAAAACCATTACTATAAGTTCTAAGTTTTCAGTTCCATCCACTCTTGCATAAAATGCAGATGTCTGAGATACAAATTCTCACTGCCATAAAGTTACATACTTTAATTATTGTAGCACACCAGCACAAAAACATCTTGTGTAATGGGTCAAATATGAGGCAAAACCCCAATAATTTCAGACCTGCTATTAAATTTGATAGTGTTCAGAAGCATTTATCAACAATGTAATTGCTGATCAGATAATGTAATTCATCCTGTAAAAGTTACAGCTGTACAAAATTAGCCAGTCGCATCTTAGTTTGCTAAAAAGACAGAAGTGCTCATGTCTATGAAGCACCTCAAGATTTAGCTTCACAGAACAGCAAAAAAAATTCAGCAGGATTGACTTTGATACCTCGTCAGCTTACCAACTAACAAAACCTCTTTCATTAGCTGTCTGATGTTGTTTTCTCTTTTCACCTGCTAGCTAAAATTTGCACATTAGTACAAACAGAAAAACAAGGATAGAAATCTTCTTGTTTCTTCAGGGAAATTAAAAAAAAAATAAATCCCAATAAAACTGTAAACTCAGTGCATTACTGAAATTTACCATTCCTCCTGGCAATTACTGCTGTGTAATTCCCAAGAATAACTGTCTTCAGCACACCAAAAACTCCACTTCTACAAATTGCTAGCTAAACAGCAATACAAGGAGCCCGTTCCAGTTTTGCGAAGTCTATATTCACAATTTATAATAAAGACTTTCTTTATTGTATTTTAGTCAAGTGCAGATTTGGATTTTTGGTTAGAATGCCCAGTTACATGCCATCTCCTCTATTTCATCTTTCCCATCTATCTAAAAAGGTTTTATTTCAGATCACAATCTTACAAAAGACAATCCCACAGAAATACTTTAATCAATATTTTTATGTTGTGCATCAGATCTTTATCTAGGACTACCAGACACTGAATTTAAGTAACAAAAAAAAAAAAAAAAAAAATCCTCTAGAGACAGTAGAAATGAAAGAGGACAATACATTTAGAATATTTTCAACAGCTGATAGCTATTTAAAAACACAGGTAAGATTTTTAAAAAATAAAATTATCTAAGTACTGCAGAAGTCTCATTTCTGAAGTTCTCACAGAAAAGGTGTGCTAACGGCTTTGAAAAATCAGTTATATTTCTATGATGATATGCATACATATCCACAAGAGCACACTGTAGGTATGCAACGATATCTGGTATTCACGTTCCCTCTCCCCAGGTAAACCCTTGGTATCAGTTACAGAAGAAAATCACAGAGGACATCAGTCCTTCACTTCAGTTCTTCAGCAAGTTTGAGTGAAATGTAGAGCTACACAAGTTCACCATTTACCAATATTGTATAGGAAAATTCCCATTTTTTAAAAGTTATTTAAAAAACCCCAAACATTTTAAAAGCCACATCATAATCTGCCTAAATTAAGTTTCCAGTTGCTCTGCTGAGAGCAAATAAGACCACTTTGGGGTGAGAAAACAGCAGTTTACCAAGTTTTTAACTTGGAATTTAAGCAGTCCTGTGATAACAACAGAGAAAAAGCTAGCTCTTGTGCTTTCATGTACACTAGGAAAGAAATATGGATAATCCCAAATTTAACAATAAAGAGAAAAGACAAATGGATGATGCACCTTTTCTTACTCCACTCTTATACTGTTTGTAAAAGTTATGCAGAAAGCTATGAAGACAAATAGAGCTGCTTATACAGCAATGAATTAGAATCTGCTCATACCTCCTTCATATAAGGAGAGCTTCATAGCAAGCTCTTAGAATTCTCCTCTGTATGGTCATGAAATCTAACAGAACCATGACATTTCTTCTGTTATCCACCTTGCAGCACTCAAAACTACTATATTCTCTAGAAGTATTTAGAAAAAGCTCCTTCGGTCATTGACTAATGTTGTTTTAATAATGGAAGCACCTCCTATTAGCAAGAGCTACAGCTTCAGTATATGGTTTTTCCATACATTTTATATATTTTTAACATAATTAAAAAGTTCTCCATAAAAGCTAAGCACTCAAAAAAGTGAAAATGGGAAAAAAATTAGTCACAGGTTATCAACTACAGTTCCTGGAAATGCATTATTTTCAATCTTAAACTGACTGCTTGCCTTACACAGAGCATGTTTCTTTGCACCTTAAGATTAACATAGGCCACACCAAAGCATTTGAACATTAAAACTGTGATTGAATGACAAAGTTAAATAGTCTTCACAATCCAATATAAGGCACAAAAACATTCACCCTGTATGTGAACAGAAGTCTTTCAAGACTGTCTGCTTTCCCAGCAACCTCCCTTCCCAAGAGCAACTGGAGAACATGTTGGACAGACTGCAGGAGCAGCAGTCTATCAATAGCTGCCAGGGGCCTCTAACTCCCTTGTACAATCATTCTGCCAAACACAGAATGAGCTATTTATAATAAAATGCTGGGCATATTGAATCTCTGCCTCTATAGCAGGTTTGACAGCCCTTCACCCCAGTCCCATACATAGGTATTGCAACAGGACAAGGACAACTCCTTAAGGCGGGAACAAGTCAAGAGATTCAAGCTGGCTATGAAAGCCAAATTCTCTAGCATAGAACTACTCTCCTTCTTCACTGTTTCCTGCTACACTTGTATTCATAACTCCACCAAGCAACAAGCATTTAAAAAAACGTGATGAATTTGCAATTCATCACAGTTTAAACAATTATCAACAAGTTCAACCAAGATTAACACCTGCAGGATACCCAGTTCATCTCTGGAGAATGTCAATCAGTTCTGTGTTGTGTCAAAACACCAGAAGCATGTACTGAACTAGATTACCTGTAAGAAATTTATTTTCACACATAAGAGGTTTTTTTAAAAAAAGTTTTTGAAATCTAAGTTCCAACTTCTGCATGTAGCTGCACCTTTTATCACGACCTTGCCTCTATAATAATCTCTCTTCTGCCACTGACAAGTGGCTTTTGCAAGCACTGTTCAGAATTATAGCAAATATAGCTTAAATATTAATGTAACAATTTATGGCCAAAGCATATTTAGGCAAGTAGCTATCTAGAAATTACAACAAAGAGGTTATTCCTGGATATGTAATTAGCAAAGCTGAGAATGTAATGCTTATGCATGACTTGGTACTATGATATTTATCAAGACTATAAAATACACTCTATGTTGTATTATTTAACAATTTGGCACATGTTATGACTTCAGACTGCTTCTTTGCACCTAAAATACAGATCATATGTGCTTTCATTTTATTTGAAAACATATTTCCTGCCCTCAATGCATCAAATAACAAACAGAACACAAACTTACTGAAAAAAAAGGTATAAACTTTTTAGTACATGCCTTACTGTAATTTAGGTACCATACTAGGTCAAAATCAAATAACACCATTTAAAAAAACCTATTACTTAACATCAATTTGCAGCACAAGCAGACAGCATTCCATGCTAGACAAGTAGGCACCTCACCTACATACAAGTAGGTTATTTTGCTCAATGACTCCTTCCTGTGCTCTACTGCATCTCTGGACCTTTTTCAAGAGCAGAAAAATTGGGAAGAGGCCAGAAATGACTCCAGCTGCCACTTGGACTACAGCTTGATGATTACTTAAAGATGAACCATTATACAGGTAGACATCAAATGAGAAAACCCTGTCCTTCCAGGAATGAATTTCTGCCACGTTCTTTGTATTAGCATTGGCAGTTGTGCTGCCAAAGGAGAGAGACGAGTAAAAAATGCACCTAATGAAAAATAACCCACCACAAAGAACTGGGATTAGATGAGTTGGTTTTCAGTTCTCTTCTGGTCACTGGAAGGATCACCTCTTTCAGAATCAGATGTTACATCAATCAGCTTGAATCAAAGAAATTGAAGTATAACTCAAGCACTTGTCAATGTTAAAGGATGAAAGACTGTTAGCAGAATCAGACAGGTCTTAAAAACATTTCAAGAATCCTATTTACAAAACAGGTTTGGCTTCTCTTTTATACTGATACTCTTCTATTTTATATAAATTAAAATTACAGCCACTGCTATCACTAAGATTACTCCAGCCAGAAACTTGATTATAAAAGTAAAGCTAAGATTTCACTGGCCGGAAAACAAAATTGACATTCCGTGACTTCTTTTCTGTCAAAAGCTAATTAACTTTTGCCTAAAGTTTAGATGCAAAGAATTAACCTATAATTCAAAACTGTTCTTAATATAGTTGAGAATCACACAGTACAAAACCCTGAACAAGCTGGACTCTGGGGCCAGTCACCAGTGGTGTTCCTCAAGGGTCTGTCTTGGGACCGGTGCTCTTCAACATCTTTATCAATGACATAGATGAGGGAATCAAGTGCACCCTCAGCAAAGCTGCAGACGACACCAAGCTGAGTAGTGCAGTTGATACAACAGAGGGAAGGGATGCCATCCAGAAGGACCTGGACAGGCTGGATTAGTGGGCCCATGAGAACCTAATGAGGTTCAACAAGGCCAAGTGCAAGGTGTTGCACTTGAACTGGGGCAATCACAGGTACTTGTATAGACTGGGAGAAGAACTCCTTGAGAGCAGCACTGTGGAGAAAGACTTGGGGGTCCTGGTAGATGAGAAGCTGGACATGAGCCAGCAGTGTGCGCTTGCAGCCTGGAAGGCCAACTATGTCCTGGGCTGCATTAAAAAAGGGGTGGCCAGCAGGGAGAGGGAGGTGATTGTGCCCCTCTACTCGGCTCTTGTGAGGCCCCATCTGGAGTACTGTGTCCAGGCCTGGGGCCCCCAGCGCAAGAAAGACGTGGAGCTCTTGGAACTAGTCCAGAGGAGGGCCAGCAAGATGATCAGAGGGCTGGAGCACCTCCCCTGTGAGGAAAGGTTGAGGGAACTGGGCTTGTTTAGCTTGGAGAAGAGAAGACTCCGGGGAGACCTCATTGCGGCCTTCCAGTACTTGAAGGGAGCCTATAAACAGAAGGGGGGGGTGACTATTTACAGGGGTTGATAGTGACAGTACAAGAGGGAATGGCTTCAAACTAAGAGAGAGGAGATTTAGGTTGGATATTAGGTGGAAATTTTTCACTCAGAGGGTGGTGAGGCACTGGAACAGGTTGCCCAGGGAAGTTGTGGATGCCCCATCCCTGGAGGCATTCAAGGCCAGGCTGGATGGGGCCCTGGGCAGCCTGCTCTAGTGGTTGGCAACCCTGCCAAGAGCAGGGGGGTTGGAACTAGATGATCTTTGAGATCTTCAACTCAGGCCATTCTATGGTTCTATGATTCTATTAAAAAAAAACCTTTTTGCTGTTCCTACAAACAGTAATTAAAAGTAATGAAATTTTAAAACGCTTTAGTATGCAATCAGATGATCATAAAAAAAAAAGCTCTGCAAAACACATATTTCATTTTCAATTAGATCACCCACGCTGCACTTCTGTACTTATACAAGTTCAGCAGTTATTTTAGCCATGACACCTACCTAAAATCATCTTGCAAGTCACATGCCAAATATGACAAAAGGAAAAGAACTCTAAGTGAGCAGTATTTGGTCAATCTTCCAATATATACTACCACTTAAATTTCCTAAATTATCTCCACAAAAACCTTCTTCTAAAGCAGAAGCAACCATTTAAAACAATCCAGTGTTATTTCCCACAAATTTCAGACCACCTGCATTTTCTACATTTGTTTCCACATTTGCTTTTTAACTGTAAAACGTATTGCACAGGTTGGAAGGGACCTCTGGAGGTCGTCTGCAGAGCCACCTAGAGCCAGTTGCCCAGAATGGTGTCCAGGCAGCTGTTGAATAGACTCCACAACCTCCATGGGCAACCTGTGCCAGGGCTTTGTCACCCTCACAGTAAAACCAAACAAGTGTTTCCTCATGTTCAGATGGAGCCTGCTGTGTTTCAGTTTGCGCCTGCTGCCTCTGGTCCTGTCACTGGGCACCAACGGAACAAGCCTGGTTCCATCTTCTTTGCACCCCCTTCATGTATTTGTACACATCGATGTGATCCCTTCTGAGCCTTCCCTCCTCTGGCTGAGTAGTCCCAACTCTCTCAGCTTTTCCTCACAGGACAGATGCCCCAGGGAAAACAATATTTAAAATATGTACTCATGCTGTATTTTTTACAGATAGTCTGGAACACTACATTTGTAACTCCAAGCAATAATTAAAATGTTTGTTTCAGCTCATAATTTTGTACATGCAGATACAAGAAGTTAGAAATTGACCTTTGAACTGATGAACAGCCAAATAAGAGACAATCAAAGGCCCATTCCTGGACCCTGGGTCAAGCAAAACCACCTTGCTCATATATGCATTGTTCACAGCTAGCCAGCTCCACAGAAGTTTTTTCTCAAGAGAGAGGCAGTGGGAGCAATCAAAAACTAAGCCATGGAGAGAGTTACAAGTATGCAATTTAAACATTTTGATTTTATATTTTAACTTATTTACTGTCTGACTTTTAGGATCAGAGGTATATGCCCCAAAGCATAATACATACAGCCGGACCATGTAGAGGGCAAGATGCATGCAAGTTGTATGAAATCTATCCACATTCACTGTATCAGTGTTAAAAAAAATAAAGATAGGTTTTTTTACTAGCTCACATTCTTACTGTTAGTACTAAGTTGGTAACCAGTACAGGAAGAAGTTCTCCAAAAATGACAGTTCAAAAAACTTAGTGGAATTTGTTTAGCTGTACACTGCAGAAGTTTGTAGAAGTTCTGGTCCCAGACATTGCTGCTTTCTCAAGAGACTTGAATCTGCCCTTTCTTTTTTTTTTTTTTCCTCCTTTTTTTTCTCTCCCCAGTCCACATTAGGATGTGCAAGAATCTGCTACCAGCACAGGAGATGTTTCAGCCAGGATGCAACCTAAATACATTCCTCAAAACCAACAAAATCAGCATACAACTCATTCTATTCTTCAGTTTGAAAGGTCAGACTCCAAAGCAAACAGCAAGCTGCTGTTACCAGTGCTCAGAGCAAAATCAAGGTACTGTACTGAATGCTTGACCAGGTCTGAACTGCATAGGTATGTACAGATAATACTAGCAACACGGTAATGTTAGAAAGCTAGAAATTTAAAACACAGTCCTATTTTGTCAATAAAATCAACATGCCAAGTCTGCTAGATATAACATTTCTCAACTTACTCGTAAGCACAAGTACCAGCAGGGCACAGTTTTTAGTAAAAAAAGATCCACCTCGTTGAAAGAATTTTTTATAGTGAAAATATCAACCCTAAGATATTTGCAAACAACCTTGAGATACACTATATTTTCTTCTATGTATTTAGAATAGACAATACAGAACTCTATTTGAACAAGAGGTAACACAATTTACCCAAATTATTTTAAGTGCAGAAGTAAGCCATAATCGAGAAGCAGTGAAATCTATTAAATGCCTATATACCTGAATTATAGTCTTACTGTTTATCTGAATGATAGCCTTACTGTTACCAATATTAAAGAAATTAAGCAAATAATTCTAGTGATAGTGTAATATGCTTAGACCATAACAGCTATGAAAGAACAATGTTTGTAGGAAGAAGTTATTTAAGTTCTACTCATACAGGTTTAAAAAAACATTCAGACAATAGTTCCTCTAATGAGTTCTGACAGTAGAGTTTAATGTAACTCTAATCCCATAACAACATGTATTTTAGTGATTGCATTCCAATTTTGTTAGAATATTTTATCATGAACAAGCATTTATTCAAACAATATCAAATTTCGAAAACATACATAAGGCATAAGACAAAAACACTTGTTCCTACTAGTAAAAATTCTAGGCAACCAATGGTTTTGTCTCAGAAACATAATTAAGTAGCTCTCATTAACGCCCAAAATTTCATAGACAGGAACAATTACATCAAATGACACAGACTGAGGCACTCTCTCCTCTGGTTCTAAGTTAACCATCTGACAGTGACATGGACATGCTAGAAAAACTACACACTGTTACAAAAGAGGAGTTTAGATAATCCTAGTCTGTATATCTAACACAGAAAATAAAATGTTACTCTTAACAGCCACAACAAAATAAAGCCCCTTGCAGAACAAAGTAGTTTAATTTGAGACACGTTTAAAACTAAATACACAGAACTGAGTTCCTTATGGTCATAATTCCTTATGGTCACCATATTCACTTAATGTTATTTCATTACTTGAACCACTGTAGAACTTCCATACACCTGGAAGGGGGCTCTTCAACACAAAATATTAGTTATTAGTTTTTGGGCGGACTGTACGTTGTATGAGTTTCTGTGGGCTTTTTCTGCTGTGAGGTTTGTTTGTTTGGACTTTTTTATGGGGTTTTTTTGTTTGTTTTGTTTTGTTTTTTTACCGAGAGGTGAGTCTCAAAAAATTTGGTAGCTTAATTTCTGGGGGTTTTTTGTTTGGTTTGGTATTGTTTTGTGGTGGAGTTTCTGGGGGGTTTTTTGATTGATTGTTTTTAAACAGACTAACATTTAGGTCACAGTTAGTGCACAAGAGTATTATAAAAACCACTTCTAGTCAAGCTTTTAGAAAAGCACTTCAGCATTACTTTGAGAAGTATTCAGCTATTGGAGAAGACGTATGGAGATCAGTTTATTATAACATACAGTAGTATTACAGCAATTTTTATAGCATACAATCAAGAAAGTTACCTGGAAAATGTACAGCTGTTTGGTACATATTCACATTTACTTTTATGCAGTATCTCAAATTATTCTTTGGTTTTGAACAGAAAGATCAACAGATCCATAAGGAATATAAGTAAATCAGTTAAAAGTGAAGTTATAAAGAAGAAAATTTCAGAGTTAAGAAAGTTGTCAAGAAAGTTGTAATTATGTCTAACGTACACCACTGTGCTTGCACTGTTGTATATTAAAGCATCACTGCTCAGTGGTAGATGAATTGGAAACTATTTCATTTCTGTTTTCACTTAATTGAAAATGGCCTGCTCATTCATAAGTAGCATCTGCTCAGGCCACAACCTTGGGTTTAGAGAACCTTAAACAAAAGAAATAAAACCAGCAAAGTTACTGTTCAAGCACTGCGCTGTAAAGCACTACTGCATGCAGGATAAACTCACTTAAATATTGCCCGTATTAATAAGTTATACCATTTCCAAAACAACAGAACCTGATTAATTATAATACTCATTTGCCTCTGCTAGTGATGCTCCTGTCATGACTATCTCTTACATGTGCATTTCATACACAGATCACATTGATGAAATAATGTACATGGTAAAATACATCAGTTCAGGGAAACACACAAAGCAAACACCACACACAGCTTGATGTTTCTTGGAAAAGTTCAAGCATCACAAAATATCTAATATTGTTCAATTTTAAGTACACTGAGTTCCCAACATAATGCAAGAAAGCAATGGCAAACATTAATTTTTCCCCATAATGTTCTAAGATGAACCTTCCAACAAATTTGTATTTGACGTTTTCCAAAGACACTATTAAATACGCTACAAATTATGTTTACATGCATACAGAGTACATAGCACAGAACACAACTCTAGAATACCGTGCATGGTGATATCAATGTAGAGTTAAGCCTGAGAAATTTGTATCTTTTTTTATTTCTCACTCATCTTACACTAAAAGAAAAGTTCTAAGTAAAATGTCCAAATAAGACATTCTCCAATTATTAGTGAAACTAATTTCTTTATTTCACTTCAATTACTGAGAAGCAGTACTTTTCAAGACTGGGATGGGGAACGTGCTCATTAATTTAATTGTCTTTATGTACCGATATTAAAAGTCTTTACAACAATGATGTTACAAAACAGTTTTGTTACAGGATAATAGAATTTTCTATATCATGGCTGGCATTAGGGCTATAGCCATCTCCTTAAACCCTAAACAAATTAAATCCAGAGGAAGTCCAAGCATGCATTAATAACACTCTTTGCACAAAGGAACACAGGTTAAAAAAACAGCTTTTCCCAAATTGTTATTTGCTGCCATACTATTTTTCAGGTCACAAACATGAAATACTATTAGTTTCCCAGCTGTGAGTTTCAGTAATTTTGGTTTAAAATTAAAGTTCTGTGTGACTGGGGTGGAAATCAGAAACATGCCTAATGTTCCTAAGTGGTCAGTACTTCTAACCAAGTGGCTACTATAACTAATTTCAGTATTAGGTACAAAAGCAAAACCAGCTTATAGACAGTATATACTGGCAGTTAAACAGAAATCTTGTCACTGTTAATCAAGAAGCTGCTTTGTCTCTCACAAAATTCCTCCCTCCATTTGCCGTTGTGCTGTGCAGAAAACAAGACATGCTACTTTGCATGACACAATTACAGTGNTACCGCATGCAGGATAAACTCATTTAAATATTGCCCGTATTAATAAGTTATACCATTTCCAAAACAATAGAACCTGATTAATTATAATACTCATTTGCCTCTGCTAGTGATGCTCCTGTCATGACTATCTCTTACATGTGCATTTCATACACAGATCACATTGATGAAATAATGTACATGGTAAAATACATCAGTTCAGGGAAACACACAAAGCAAACACCACACACATCTTGATGTTTCTTGTAAAAGTTCAAGCATCACAAAATATCTAATATGGTTCAATTTTAAGTACACTGAGTTCCCAACATAATGCAAGAAAGCAATGGCAAACATTAATTTTTCCCCATAATGTTCTAAGATGAACCTTCCAACAAATTTGTATTTGACGTTTTCCAAAGACACTATTAAATACGCTACAAATTATGTTTACATGCATACAGAGTACATAGCACAGAACACAACTCTAGAATACCGTGCATGGTGATATCAATGTAGAGCTAAGCCTGAGAAATTTGTATCTTTTTTTATTTCTCACTGATCTCACACTAAAAGAAAAGTTCTAAGTAAAATGTCCAAATAAGACATTCTCCAATTATTAGTGAAACTAATTTCTTTATTTCACTTCAATTACTGAGAAGCAGTACTTTTCAAGACTGGGATGGGGAACGTGCTCATTAATTTAATTGTCTTTATGTACCGATATTAAAAGTCTTTACAACAATGATGTTACAAAACAGTTTTGTTACAGGATAATAGAATTTTCTATATCATGGCTGGCATTAGGGCTATAGCCATCTCCTTAAACCCTAAACAAATTAAATCCAGAGGAAGTCCAAGCATGCATTAATAACACTCTTTGCACAAAGGAACACAGGTTAAAAAAACAGCTTTTCCCAAATTGTTATTTGCTGCCACACTATTTTTCAGGTCACAAACATGAAATACTATTAGTTTCCCAGCTGTGAGTTTCAGTAATTTTGGTTTAAAATTAAAGTTCTGTGTGACTGGGGTGGAAATCAGAAACATGCCTAATGTTCCTAAGTGGTCAGTACTTCTAACCAAGTGGCTACTATAACTAATTTCAGTATTAGGTACAAAAGCAAAACCAGCTTATAGACAGTATATACTGGCAGTTAAACAGAAATCTTGTCACTGTTAATCAAGAAGCTGCTTTGTCTCTCACAAAATTCCTCCCTCCATTTGCCGTTGTGCTGTGCAGAAAACAAGACATGCTACTTTGCATGACACAATTACAGTGTACAGTATATAATCTCAAATGCATATCTTGGATTTTTGATGTTACAGATAATGCATAATAGAGAACAATTTTGATGCACTTCAGCCACTTCTGCTTACTTATTTTAAGCAGATTCAGAAATTAATACAAACATGCATTCTTTAAAGACCTAATTATTCATCAAATGCCTACAAGATAATTTAAATGAGAGAAATAGCATCGTGCTCTCCTGAAAAACATTTTTTAACTCTATCTCTTAGTAATAAAATTATTTCAGTCTGACACCCCCCCCCCCCAATACCTTAACACTTCTCTAAAAATTTAAATTATGTGTCTAAAACAGTCCAGGTGATCTCTGGTCTCCCATTCTAGTGTAGCAAATTTTAAGGACACTCTTTCCAATTACCTTTTTTTTGCCCTAAATTGGGACACATGCTCATGTATAATTTAGCTAGGGGAAGGGTAAGTTTAAGTTTACTCTTCCTGAGTAGCAAGTTTGGAGCACTTGATCTTTCATGCTCTTTTACATAGCAATTTTTACTTGTCTTTTTCATCCACAGAGGAAATTCTAAATTATATCACTTGTGATAAGTGTGACATACTCAGAGAAAAACAGAATACTCCCTGGATATTTGACGATCAATTTATTCATCTAATTACTGAGGTAGCACAGGCATGCTGTTAACTCGTTTAAGATTTCAGAAGAGCCAAAATCTCTAAATGGATCCAGCCCCCCTTCTCTATTCCCATGACTATAAATGTTACTTCTTTTCTTATTTACTTTCATCATTGAAAAGAAGGTCCATTTAAAAAGTGAGCTTACTCACCAGGTGTGTCTCCCAGACATACACAGCTCTAGCTGTAAAGCCACACAGAAGCTTGTTAAGCAGCCTGCTGCCAGGGACTGGCTTTAGATCTATTTATAGCACATACACGGTGAAGGCCAGATAAATCTTGTTAGCCTATTTAACAGTTATTTAAAGGTTTGTTTATTTAAGATGCAATAACTTAAAAATAACTGCATAAACCTCTGTTTTTTCAAAATATTTTAAAACTCAAGCAACACCTTAAGTTCGTCGCCAGCACTGCTCTTCTAGGCCCTTCTCACCTTCAATAATAGCTACAGAGAATGTTACACTAAAGGACATAATAAACTCAAACTGAAAAACCACAGCAAACAAGCCATTCATTACATCACCTTCAAACAGAAGGCTGCACATGCATACTAAACCAGCAAGACAAATTCAATAACTAATACCTTTTTGTAACTGGATTTAAATAAGCTAATTTTGGTCTTTGGCACCGAGTCTCAGTAACAGGAGAGAGGCTTAAAAATNAAAAAAAAGAAAAAAAGAAAATAACAAGCAGAACTGACAAATATTTATGAACTGTAAGCACCTGGGCACATTTTGTTACAGGAAGCAAAACAATTAACAATGACCTGAGTTTCTACATCTCACTTTCAATGTGAGGTATATCTTCATATAACATCCCACTGGTTTAACATTTCTGTTTAAATTCCACTCTCATTTGAAGGGGAGGGAAGGAGAAATCAACTTTATAATTAAAAGAAATTAAATAATGGTTTTAAGTTAAGCTCATTTTTTTCCACTCCTGTGCAGAAGGATATTAACTTTTGATTTAGTAAAGGTGGTCCAATAACCTAGTCAAATGTCTATATTAACTTAGCAGATACTGAAGTGGAAAAAAGAACCACCGTGTACCCAGGCATTCCATCTACTGTTATTATCTCCCTTCTCTATAGAAATCCACATGGAAAACCTGAGGAACATCCATGTTCATTCATGTTTCTGTGACAGATACAGCGAAACATTCTTTGAAAAACATTCCACTTCCTGCTTCTGTTTACAATGCAAAACAAGAGGAGGCTGTGAAGCCACTAAAACTTCAACAATAATTAGGTTTGCTAGCACATAACTCCATGCAAACCTTGTCCACACTCACAGCTTATATTACAACACACATTAACTGGAATGTGGTGTTCAGAAGGTGCAAAAATATTAGAATCCTTTTTAGCTGTAGCACTATTGTCTCATACCTTTTGAAAGAGTGATTTATTTCAGTTCTGTTACCAGTTTTAACAGAGCTAAACACAACAGCACCACACTGTGGGAGAAAGCACACATCATACACAGTGAAGGAGGCAGCAATTAGGAACTGGCACATTGTAAGAAATGTTTCCAAATATTTTGGAAGTTGTGTGTGCCCCACAGGTTTAGAAGGATATGAGGTCTGGAATGCTGTCTGACAACTTTCAGTACCGAATGAAAGATCCAACTTAAGATGACCAACTTAAAGGTATATTACAGCCAGATTTTTAATATATTTCTGATCACAGCAAACCTGATCATGTAGAACTGTGCAACCCATTCCCACTTTTTTTATAAACTGAAAGATACTGAATATAGTATCAGAGGCCATTCCACTCTCAGAAATATCAAAAGCAGCTGCTACATGCAAACTTGGGTCGGACCCAATTAAAAACTCAAGTCTTCAGTCTACTGCTGAGGAAACTTGCCACAGAACTTATGAAAAACATGAGATGTACCTTTTATTTCTTTAAATCACATACACAGAATCAGAGAATGGTTGTGGTTGGAAGAGACCTTTGGAGGTCGCCAGGTCCACCTCTCTTGTTCAAGCAGGGCCACCTAGAGTGAGCTGCCAAGGACCACCGGCTTTTAAGTATCTCCAAAGATGAACACTCCAAGTAATCTGTACCAGTCTTTGGTCATCCTCACAGTAAAAAAAAAACAACCCTGTTTCCTGATATTCAGATGGAGACTCGTGTGTTTCACATTGTGCCCATTGCCTCTCCAACCTCCCTCAGCCTCCTGGTAACTCTCCTCCTAATGCATCCCAGGATAGCATTAGCCCTTCTTTGCGGCAATGGCACATTGCTACAGAACCACCACCGGACCTTTCTGCAAAGATGCTTTCCAGCTGGTCAGCCCTCAGCACATACTGGTGCCTGGGGTTGTTTCTCCCCACCTGGAGGACTTTGTACACTTCCCATTGCTGAACTTCATGAGGTTCATTTCTCCAGCCTGTCAGGGACTGTCTGGATGCCAGCATGACCCTCTGGTGTATCAGTTACTCCTCTCAGTTTGGTGTCATCTACAACTCTGCTGAGGGTACACTGTGCTATTGCACAGATCAATAAAGACGTTGAAGAGGACTGGGGCCAGAAATGACCCCTGGGGTAGAACAGCAGTTTTTGGCCTCCCCCTAGACTTCATGCCACTGATGAGAACTTTCTAGGCCCAACCATTTCGACAGTTTTCAATACACCTCACTGTCTGCTCACCCATCCCACACTCCTTCAGCTTCTCTAGGAAGATCTTGTAGGAGACAGTGTCAAAGGCCTTCTCGAAATTTAGATACACAATATCCCTTGCCGTCCCTTCATCTCCCATTTTTTTTTCATAGAAAGAAAAAGAAAGAAAAAGATGGACATGTGCCAAATGCACGTAAGGACCAAAGGTCTTTGAAAAAAACTGGCACAACCAGCATCCCATTAAATTGAAAAGATTTGGCCTCTGAGGACAAGCAGAGGAAAATGAGCTTGTCTAGCCTAGAAAAGAGAAAGCTTAACAGGGTACCTCACAGTAGTCTTTCAACACCTAAGAGGTTTTCGAGAAGACAGAGCCAAGCTCTTTGCTGAGGGATACAGTGGAAGAATGTGCCACAACATAGAGAGAAACAGTGAAAGTTCCACCTGGATACAGGGAAAACGTTTTTCCCTAGGAAAATAATTAAACACTGGAATAAGCTGCCCAGAGAAATTATGGTTCTCCATCTTTTCTAGACCCAACTGGACAAAGCCTTGAGCAATCTGCTTTAAGCAGATCAGACTGAAGACCCCTCAAGAGCCCTTTACTCCACAAGATTCTATGAAATCAGTTTTACTTTATGTTTGCAGTGCCCTAACAGCACACATGTACTGAGCATACACAGGTTAACTCATTCATTCCTAAAATGTCGTTCACTTATCTGACCATTTGAGGTTCTGTTTGTTTGTTTTGCCGAAAGAACAATGCAACACAGACCTTATCTATCCTGCTGCCTCTGGACTGATGGGTCACTATACAAGAAAGAAATTGGCACAGCAACAAAGGCTTAAAGGGATAGTCTTAATTTTCTCAATCATAAATCTTCAGACATTCAAACAGACCAGCAGCAAGAGAATTTGTACTGCATTCATACTAAGCATCTCCAGTCTCATTAATCTGAGGCAGAGTTGACAAGCACCTACTTCTTTCCAGCAGCATAAAAGACAGAAAAAAAAAAGAAATCTGTGGGGAGGAGGGACAGAGCACCATTCCCTATTGCTGACTGAGTATAAACAGCTGTCTGATTGACACATAAATCCATCCTCTGACTACATCCATGCACAGGAATCTTCTTGCTGAGACAGATAAGACCATCACACATCACAATTCTATAGAGTGATGGAAAGCTCAGTGGCATCACAGTGTCTTGCATATTTTTAAGACAGAAATGTAAAAATTACAATGTTGATTTCCGCTAACCCAGTACACAAAAATACTATATGAGCAATGGCTATATTTTTTCATTATATCTATACAGAAGGCTGTTTTACAGAAAAGCAGCACTTAAGTAGAAGGTAATTTCCCAGGTTTATATTTGTAAAATGGATATCTCTAAACATTCTTGGAAGGATGTTACCCTATAATCAAGTGCTCTTTCTTTGTAACGTGCCACCAACAGCAGCACTACAAACTCAATGCTGTCTGTTGGTAACCTTGTACCAGCTTACCCTTACTCAAGGAGACTGCAAGGATATGATAGGAAATCATTGCCAGTTTAACAACCATATGTTGTCTTCTATGCAACTCATTCAAGTCCAGACAGTAGAGTTAAAAATGCTGCTCTGGTTATAGTATTCACACTGCACCTCACAGGAAAGGTGGAGAGAGACACACTTGCTAATTTTAACAGTCACACCTACTAATCAGCCCTGGCTAATTTTAAGTTTGCAATACTAACAGGATTCTTTTATTTTTTTTCTTAAACCAACAACTTACATGCATCATGTGGAAATGTTAATGAAGAACAAAATACAAAGAATCTCAACAAGTGAAAAACTTCATTCTTTCCAAAGACAGACAATAGAAGTACCAGCATGTAGCTAAAATAAATCCACAGGATTCAGAACCGTAATTTTAACATGGAATATATTGAAAGCTCAGCTTTAGGTGACTAAAAAAAACCAAAACCACCACAACCAAACAAAAAAAATCCCCACACAACTCAAAAAAAAAAAAGCAGCAAGAAACACCAAGAAACCAAACCAAACACAAAAAAACCCCCAAAATGTCTGCTGTGACCTCAAGATTTTAAAAAAAGTCTTGACTATCAAAAGATAGAAAGTCTATTTTCTGCACTGTCTGAAAGTAATAGGTCTGTCAACTGAGAGTGAGTCACCAAACTGTGTCCAGAAAATGTCTTCAAGCTAGGTTGTACCAACAGATAAATATAATATTTTAATATATTAAAAATCTGCATAACTTTAGCATAATGTAATGAAGTTTGCATCAAAAAACCTAAATAACCTTCACTAAATTGTGAATTTATATGCATTCACAGGATAGCTGCAGTAAGATGCGTGCATGCAGGATCAGAGAACCCAAGCTGGCACAGAGCTGACAAACTCAGCTATAACCAACTGTTGTTTCCTCTGTCAGAGCTGAAGTACATTTTCATTCCCCACCTTGGCTGTCGATGCTATTGTTTCCTAATCTGCTGTAATCTGAATGAGCTAGGTTACTAAAACATAATATCTGAAACATTTAAATTAACCCTGTTCATTTAAAATGAAAGGAGCTGTGCCATTAGCACTGGAGACAAGAGGGAAGGAAGATTCATAAAGACTAATCTAATCAGTTAAAATATAGGATTAAGAAACAGGGAAAATATAACTTGAGATGGCTGAGAAAAGTCAACTGCTACCACCCACAATTATCACCTGTAATTCAGCTCAGTACAGTTTCTGAAGTCAACATTTTTTTTCATAGCTTACTTTAACATACTAATAACTTCTACTCTGTCTGCTCATGTGGCTAAACAGCACACAAATAAAGAAACAAGATTCTCTTAAAAGCCACTGACTACTGGAAGAAGAATTGATGTCAATAACCTTGTCAAACATTTCCTTCCTACTCACAAATCAAAAAAAAACCCCTTCTGCCTACCCCACTTTGCTAAAATGGTCTCTCTCACGGCCGATTATCATCTCACTAATCCTAATCTTGTCTTTTATGATTTTCATCTTACTTCCATTCTTCTTCCTCCAGACCTTCTCAGGCACCAGCTGCTTCTTTTCCACAACATTTAGCTCCGCTAGGACGTTTTCCCTCTCACCTTTACAAACATTCTGTTATTAACCTGTAAATTAATTTCTAATTGCTACTCCTTTTCCCTTCCTCAATCCATTTGCTCTGTTCTCGCAGGCTGGCAATCACAAATCCTCCTCCTCTAGTTGGTTATTCGATTTCATTTTTCAAACATAGCTCCTTATTCCTTCCTTCCTGTCTACGTACTCCACTAATCCTTTTCCCTCCCTCCCTCCTTCCTCCTCCCACATTCACCCCAGCAGGAATCTTTCCCTCAGCAGCTTCCAATTCCAACTTCTGCTCCCCTCTTTCTCATCCTGCAGCATCTGCAAATGCACTCCTGAGTGGAACTGGGCTGGAACATGCTCCACTTGAAAAGCAAACTTACAAAATCCATGTGTCCAGGATTTCAATAACTCCTGCTCTCTCCCCTTCAGGAACAGAAAAACACATAATGCTGAGAAGCTACACATTTATTTTAAACTAGGATTTAGTTTTTAAACAAAATATATACATTTTCACAAATTGTTATAGGAGCCCTAAAGTTTGAAGTCCTTCACTTACCAAACACACATAATGAATCAGTCATAGATTTACAAGTTACTAGGAGAACTCTCAGAATTATTATTTTTCTGATGTATTAACCTCATAAGTACCAGACTGCTTTTTCATACTTTTCCCATAAAATGTTATAATATTGTAATTCTTAATGAGAAAATGAGGGGTTTACACATTAAGTTACTTTGTATTCTCTAGAACATATTTGCTTGTTCTTTTCCACAGTCTTCATTTCTTTGTATTTGTCCTCCAATAGAAGTTTTGTATATTGAATCTAGAATGCAACTGTAACCAATTTCACTGAATTCTAAGAACTTAAGAATTTCTCTTAATTTAAATATTGACATCTATTCTATATCCTCCTTTTCCTAAGATTTCTGCTGAAGTTGTTAAAGCTGTCTTTAAGACCATTAATGAAATTATAGAATCATAGAATGGTTTGGGTTGGAAGGGACCTTAAAGATCATCAGGTTNCTTCTCTTCTCCAGGCTGAACAACCCCAACTCTTTCAGCCTGTCCTCATAGGGGAGGTGCTCTAGCCCTTCGATTAATTTTGTGGCTCTCCTCTGGACTCTCTCCAACAGGTCCAGGTCTTTTTTATGTTGGGGGCCCCAAATCTGAACACAGTACTCCTGCTGGGGTCTCACGAGAGCAGAGTAGAGGGGGAGAATCACCTCCCTTGACCTGCTGCTAATGCTTCACTAAGATACACCTTATGTCTTTTTATATGAGATAGAAATCATGTTTTCTATTATTACATATAAAACAGTTCATCTGAAAAACTAATTAAACCAATCTGATTCTCCAAAGGAAAAAACCAAACCAATCAACCAAAACCCAGCATTCATGAGCAGAACTGTACACAAACAGCCAGAAGGAGCAGATCATACTTTTACAGGTACATCGAAACCCTAGATTGCGCTAACACTTCTCCTGCTCCAAACACTTAAGTACTCTTCCTTACAGCAGCATTGAACAAGGTGCATAAGCAGCATTAGAAGCTCCAACCTCTACAATGCAGTTTCCTACAGGCAAGAATATAATGTAAATTCCAGACTACATGTAGCCCTGAAACAGTGTTCTGTCAGCCAGACAGAACAACAAGACTGCAGAGCTCCACATCTAAAACCAACTTCCAACACTACTCGGGGCAGTCAGTCAACCTCAGGTCTGACAGCCAGGGCTAGTGCACTAACCATGCACTGGACAAAAGGAAGTTGCTTCCGACTCTCCCTCCCCATCCCCTCCTCCCCCAGTTTGATCCAAAGTAACCGTGGTTGATGAGCTCCATACCAAGTTAAGGTTATTCTCATGTCAGGTCTGGCCATTTTAGAAAGGGTTGAGAAGTTTTGCACTGTTGCCTTCACTGCTGCGACATAACAGAGCTCAAATCGATCCTAAGCAACTACCTCAGCAGATCATATTTGAGTGTGAGTTTGTAGACTTCGTTGAAGCACACTGATAATTTATTTCCCAAAATGTAAGTATCAATTATTTTCAACACCATGTGAAATTAAGGTACAGACGAAGCTTTAAATAAATAAATAACAAATAATGAGCAAAACAGAGCCTGCAAGTAAGGCTCTGCTAGGCTTCTGAAAGTAGAATTTAGGAAAAATCCTTGGTTTAAATGTAGCCCTGAATCAACTCATTTTAACAGACAGATGTAGATTTTTCCTGGACAGTTCTATTCAAGCAGTGACTGGAACTGACCAATAATTTTAGAAAGTACTTTAAATGACTACAGCTAATTCTGCGGTGGAAAAAAATAAATTATATATATTATATTCAGAAATATTAAGCAGTTGTTTTCGTTTCAATGCAGAACTTCATCCCTAGAAATAGCATATTTACTCTTACCAGGACAAAAAGCCCAACGATGAACTCAATGCTGTTAAACCACAGATAATAGTCCCTTTAGTTTGTCACAACATAAAAGTTCAAACTATAAATTTGCTTTTATACCTTATAATCCATAAGAGATGTGAATATGTTTCAAAAACATCTGCATAGGGGCCATTTGGAAAAACATAATTGTTTCATTCATCTTAAAGCAGCAATGGTAAAATACTAATTAAGATAAAACTCAGCAGCTCAATATGAGTGATAGATACAAAAAAAAGCAAAAATTACATCTTTTGACTGGACAGAACAGCATGAAATCATTTCAGCGGGTAGTTTTATCTGAATAGAGATTACCTTTTTTGATGTAAGGTATCTGACAGTCTTTAGTCTTTGTTGAGACCTTCAGACAAGTCAGGGTGGAGGAAGTTTCAGAAATTGACTTAAATTCCCACAAAACTTAAGATCCAGTTACATTTATAATAAAAAGTTTGCAAATACTACAGTAAGTGCATCTACCTGCCTAAAGTGTGGGTGCAGACAAAGCTCTGCCTTGGCACTGAGTTACTGGCAAAAGAGAACGGAAGCATGCATACTGACTGGTGGAGAAAGCCTTCTGTAGACATAGTAGCACATGATAAATCTGACACAGCCTTCTGCTGAGATGCAACTTCAGTACAGCTACAAGTAAAAAAAAAGTTCCAAGGCTGTACTGCATGAACCTTAACAGCTGGAATAAGGCTGAATGCTGAAAAGAAGACTTTACTGCAAAGCAGTTTGTACAAAACTCCCTTTTTTATTCCAATATACTAAAAATTATGCTATGCGTATGCTTTAAAAATAAACTGAACAAACCCTTTACCCCCCCCCTCCCGTAGACAGTTATCAGCTTATTATAAAACTCCCTTGGGTAAGCTTAAGCCATATTTCAGACGTTAATGTGCTAATTAAAATAAGGGCTTGCAACAGCTATCTAAAGTTTTCTTTAATCAGTTTGTCCAAGCATTCATTTCAAATCTATTCTACTTTGCAAAAACCAACTCTCATTTACTTCTTCCTGAAGACCCAGTGATAATGCTAGTAGGAACTGGGCAGAAAAATGGTAACTGCTATTACCTGCTTTTTCTCTCCACATTCAACTGAAAAGCAGCTGAACAGGTCTAGAACCTCAACCTTAACTCGCCCCTACTAATGGAGATCCCGTTCTTGATTCTCAATGCAAACACATACTACAAATTGAATGAAAACCCCTTCCTGATTTTTAGGTTAAAGCTCAACTGAAAGAACTAAAGCAACCTCTGCACGCCTCTTGAAATTCAAATCTTTCTTCTTTTCTCCCCTCTAGGTGCAGACTTGGAATGCAGAACAAACCTCTACACTTCTCTCCTCTATACTTAAGGTATTTTCCCTATGAATACAAAGAAGGTTATCTCCCTATTTGTTATGGAAATCTTACTCAACACCAGCTGTTATAGCCAAAACCAGAATATATAACCCACAAAAAGAGTACACTAAGATATCTAGGAATCATTTTACACAGTTCACAGATGTCACAGTTCAACTGCACGTCTAAGGTAGCAGCATTTATTTTTTTTAAATGGTTAAGGCAGACTTTCAAAATTGATTATCTATTTCCAATTGGCTGGTCATTTTCTACCTTAAGGACAAAGGACTCCCTTCACAAGGCTAGAAATCTCCATGTTTACAGTCTGGTCCTTTCTGCAAGAATCTGCCCCAAACAAACCTTTAAAACCCTTACTTTAATATTGAGAGCCTAGTCTGAAATGTGGCTTCAAATACAAGCTTGAGAAAGATTATGACAAACTAAAAGAAGTTTTTAAAAAGCATGTATATTCAAAGCTGCTAACAATCTCCTGCTCCTCCTTTTCCTGGGTGTTTTTGGAATATTCAAGGAAGGTGCTGGCCTAGTTATCAGCAAAACAATTTCTACATGCGCCATACTCATGAGATAGATAAATTTGTTTACTATATGACACTTCTCTGTGACAAACTAGATTCTAATTATCACATATTCCAGGCATCACTAACATAGCATGACTGAAAGGGAGCCAACACCAAAAGCCTCTTCCCTCACATTTTCCAGCATGTGACAACCACATGTAATCCATTGAGATTTGCCTGAGAGGTTAAAAAAAATTACATAATCTGTGCTTTCCTTCTAAAAACAAAGACTTGTAATCTTGCTTTTGATGAAGTGGGTTTCTGACATAACTGTTTTCACGAAGACACATGGCTGTTCACATAGCAATTTGCTTTCTGGTGCTCCCCAATTCCTATCCAGGTCAAGATGATGGTTCTAAGAGTAATCGCGCCATAGCTGGAAAACTGGTCCAAATCCCTGAAGATAGTGACTTAGTGGGAAACTTATGAAAGGTGAGGGGGGATAAAGAGACACTCTGTTTAATCCTGAATATTTTTTAAGTCTAGTTTAGGCCCAAAACAGTAATGACATGAACAAAAATAATGAGGGGGGGAAGAAGGGGGGAACACACATCTGAAAGAACACTTCCTGACAGATTTTTTTAGAACTTCATTATATACATTTTACTATAAAATGTGAAAATATTTGTAAGGGAACATTTGTACAGAAATTCTTTTCTGAATAAGATGAAGATTACATTGATTTGCAATACTAATGTTGTGAATGTGTTCTACTATTTGCTGTCAACTTCCTCACAAGGAAATAACTCCCATTTTACAGAATTACCTATGGAAATCTGTAAGATTTTTATATGCTACCCAAACACTACAAATCTGTTTATGTAGACAAACGTGGACTATAAATAGTTTTTATGACAACTGTCTGACTATAGTTAGAATCTTCTACTACTAGACAGATTTTCTCAAGCATGCAAATTAAGAAACCATTTTAACTGATGAAAGAGCATATGCTAATCAATTTTAACTAGCAAGTCACCTCCAACACAATACTGAAGCCAAACATGTTTTTTTCAGTCCACTCTGAATGGCACCAAACATTCATAAATAAACTGACAGTTCTGGATACTGAATAATTACAAACCATATCAGCATATTTACATTGTTGTACTAGCTTGCTAATACTGAGCGACAGGCCTTCCCAACCTACCTGTTAAAAAAGAGAAGGTAACAGATTACACAAGCCTTACTGAGAAACAGGGAAAGGGAAGATGTAGAAAACATCTGAAGTAAGATACTGACCATAACAAGTCAGCTCACATCCATTAAAGCAGACAAGAATACAGTGGTTTTGCATGTTTCACAGGGTCTTAACTCCAACCAAGAAAAAGACTTAACTAGCACTTGGTCAAATGTGAACTTGGACTTAGCACACCTCTGTGCATTCAAGCCACTCCAAAGAATGCTGATCAAAACATTTTTGCAGATAATTAAAGAACAGCATACTTTCTGAAGGTTTATAAAACGAATTTCCAAATAGCATTTAAGCTGATAGGATGGAATAACATATTTATGTTTACTAGAAGTGAAGGAGAACGGGGGAAAAAATTAAGAATTTTACTAACAGTCCATCTACATATGGATAAAATTTTTTAAAAAACCCACAAAAATACAAACAAAAATTAAAAACCACAACCAAACAAAACAAAACAAAAAGTAGTGTTGATATCATCTCTCATTTACTAACAGGGCAGGATCATGCTCTTTCTTACTGGCATAACCATTTTCCACAGAAAACATACAGTCCTGCAGAAGACACGTTACAGTTTCAGTCTTGAGAGAGACAACTTTCTACTTTCCCTTGCATGCTTGTATTTCTGGAAGTAACAGGACCTTGAACATGGGCAGTAGGCATGCAAGTTTCAATTTCCTGAGATTTCAAGAATTGTCCTGTGAAACAGAAGCAGATTAACAAAAATAGCAGGAAGAAAAAAATAAAAACATGCTTGTGTGCTGAAAAACCCTTCTCTTCCCACAAACTGATCGGGTAGGAAGCATGGTTGCTCAAACAAGATGCTGAGATCTTATTCCCCTGGTGAGAAAAGTTTAGGTAAAATTCCTTATTCCACACATTCTCACAGGGACGCAGAGTGTGGAGAACTATGTCACTTTCTTGTATTCTAGGCAGAAGCAGTGAAGACACAAAACTTTATTTTTTCCATGCTGCAGAGGCAAAGTCAACATGATAAAATAAAAGCCCTTTCCCCTACAGCTTTTACAAATACTACTGGGGGTGGGGGGGTGTACCACTCCCTCTAAGGAAAACAATCCAGATCGCAACACTATTGCCTGCAGTTGGCTGCAGATTCAAAAATAAATTATAATAATGATGTTTTTTCAAAGGTTCTCCTAACTATGAGAACTAGAGAAACTTTTTTCTTAGTTTTCATTTCAGAAACTGAAATTGTAGGTTGATTCTACAGCGAGCCAGCTTCCATGGGAGCAAAATTCTGATTGACAGACATCCTACAGTCTGCTGGGAGGCCAGTGGGTCTGAAGAAAACAAAATGAGACCTCAGTGTAGGCCAGCACATACAGTGTGAAACAACATATAAAAGTATTGATGTGAAAGAGAAATGGGAAGCAAAGTGGGGAAGAAAAGCCAGAAAGAAGCTTTGGCAGAGCTACTGAGGAGCTTAATATTATAAAAGAAATGCTGAAAGAATGAAAAATTACAGAGAAACCCTTAAAAAATATTAAGGTATATTGACACTCAAATTGGAAGTAAAATGTTAGTCAAGTAAAATGTTAGTACTTAAGAGACTAGCAAAAAATAAAACAGTTCTATATTCATTAACTAACCAACAGAAAAGGTAGAGTCAGATCCAGCATAATTTTTTCTTCAAGATATTCTGAAAGCACTCAAAGGTGTAAGAAGGAGGAAGATGAACAAAACTGCTTTTTACTAAAGATATAAATACACATAAAAGTGGTGTAAGACAGTATATTCATCTCTAAAATGAAACAATAATCTTTCTGAAACGTCTTAAAACTATAGAAAGCAAGCTAAGATTAAAAACTTAAGGTATGATATCACAGTAAGAACAGTAACTGGAGTGTGACTCGAAAAAATTTAACAGCCAAAATGAGAGCAAAAAGTGCTGAAAGTTTGCTTATTAACTACAGTTGTATCTGAGGATGAGGCAAGAAAGAACACAAGATATTTCTCTTTAGAGAAATGCCCTCATGTTTTCTGAAGGAAATAAACACAGGTCACAGCCATCTTCTTCACTATACAGGCTTTACAAAAAAAACAACTCTTCTAACAGCAGTCAGTCATGAAATCCAGACAAAAATCTGTGTTTATTGAGAGAACAGATGAAAATGTAGGGCCAAATAGCAGCTCAAGATAAATTTCATCAAGAAACTAGAGATGGCAGCAAAGTCACAAGCTATCGATTGAGAGCAAGAGAAAAAGTTAAATGAAAAGGAAAGTTCTCAATAATTCTTACAGTTTTGTTCAAACACTTAACATTTCAAGTTGGTTTTTTTCCTTCTTTAAACAGTGACCAAAAAAATTGAAACTGATTAGAAAGAACCAGTATAAACCACAGCAAGGCTTTATTTTTAAATGCAATTACTTCACAGATCAATTTTTAGCAGATATCAGAAAAAGCATTTTAAAACAGCTTTCAGCAAAATATGCATGTTTAAATCTACCATGTATGAATATCTCAGAAGTCACTACTGATTTCTGCATGTTCCAGCCATGTATCTGAAACCACTTTTCAGGAAGGTATTATTCTCATGCTTTGCAACCGTAGCAAATACCAAAAAGTTGGGTATAGGCTTAGTTTCAGGAAGAGAATTTTCAACTCTTAGTTTCCTAAAACACTTCAAATTTTTAAAAAATACATT